>JACWBX010003402.1:31456-47913 GCA_014622435.1 Polypedilum pembai
GAAAAATGACACGGAAGAAAATGAAAGAATTTTTATTTATTTCCATTCTTGGTGCTCTTGTTGATGTTTGAAGTGTTTCGTCTCATTGTATAATCTTCTTATTTTTCTCTCTCTCCCTTCTTGTGGTTTCCTTTTTGCTTTTGCCAACACATCTACATGATGATGTTTCTTTTGTTAAAGTTCATAAGCAATCACACAAAATCATTAAAAAATTTCTTGCATGCAAACATTTGAAAATAAATTTGTCTGTGGTGTTTGAATAAACCTTTTCTTAGCATTCTTGGAAAAAACTTTCAAAATTGACATAATTTCAATTTCTGAAAATCGTTAAATTTCAAAATTAAAATTTTACCTAATTGAAAATTTTCTTACATTTTATGACAATTTTTATGCTTAAAATTCAAATACCATCACAAAAATTCAATCTGTAATTAAAATTTTTAATATTCTTCTCTTCCAAGTCATTGAAGAAGCAAACATCATAAAAGTTGACAAAATTTCCACTTGACATAAAACAAATCGTTGATGCTGCTGTTGTCAATGCGTTGAGATTAATAGTGATGATGGCATGATTAGGTATTCGAAGATAAATGAACATAAAAGTGAAAGAGTTTTTATGACATAGAGAAAGAGACCCAATTGCCTAATTGCCCTGAAATTCTTCTTCTTTCACTCGCTCTATAAATTCCTGTAATTCGGAGATTAAAATTAGATAACATAAGAAGTGATTTTTATGTTTATTTTTTATTTTTACACCTTTTTTATTCATTGGCATGCAGGCCAGTTTGTGATCTAAATATTCACTCTTATTCATACTCTAGGCAGTATTTTTTTATTGTTTATATATACAAAAAGGACGGTTTCATATTTACAGGGAACGGAAAAAATGTGTTTTTTCATCTCTATACAGAAATTTTTTAATTGCATTCACTACCGAAATAAAAAAAAACAACAAAATGAAAAAAAAACTTTTGTTACAATCAATGTAATTAAATTTTTTGTTTCAGTGATATAGAGTGAAGTTAGTAAAACTTTTTTTGATGAAATTTCTTATATGGACTAAAATTGAATCTGTAAGGATTAAAATTAATCTTTCAGGATAAAATTTAATACATTTCTAAATCTTTAGACAAAATAAATTCTGCTAACTTCATTAGAGTAACTGAATGATATTTGTTATGAAACACATATTTACTCAATTTTTGCGGCATCAAATAAAGTTTAATTAAAATTTCATTAACATCAATGATGAAGCATTCCATTGTTTTTTTTTTCACTCAGAATTCAATTAACGTAATTTCAATAATTTTTTTCCATTTCCATATTGTTATAATAGTGAGCGACTAGAATTGAGCAATATTTTTGATTATTTTTTATTCATCTTTGTGACAGTCGCAACTTTTTTTTATAAATGTTTATTTTATTAATATTAAATCGACCCTATTTCCAAAATTTCATATTTTTCTTATTAAGTAATTAATATGTCTCATAAATCACTTTTCTTACACATGATAAGACGAATATACATGCATGCGTGTGGGTGATAAGTCACAGACTCTAGACTCTTTGATGTGACATTAAAATTTATGTTCACAACTCAAGACACTCTTGATATCAATTAATTTTTTTCTTCTTAGATTGAAACACAATTTTTTTGGCTTTAAAATCTTTTTCATGCGAATTTCTTAAGAGTGAATTAAATTTGAGCTTCTTTAAAGAGCAAGTAGTTTAAAAATAAATTTCTGAGAATATGTAAAAATGATATATTTGAGAGATTCGAAGACAAAGATAAGAAAATTGTTACAAAAATTTGCGAGATTATTTTCTGAGAAAATTTGATCGAAACAATTTGCTTTTACAGCACTAAGCCTATTACTGATTTAGAGATTAGTTTATGAAGAATCCTTCAAAAAATATTTTTGAATTTTCTTAGTTCGTAGTTTTCAGATGTGATAAGAAAGGGTCCACACTTTTTGATTCTAATTTCGAAAATTTTCAAAGAAAATGATCATAATAAACAGAGTTGTAAAAGTAAAATCTACTTTGTAGCTTTTGGCTACTTTCTACAGTAGAATTTGGCTACAGTAGTCAATTGACTATTTTTGAAAAGTAGCTTTTGGTTACTGTAGCCATTGGCTACTTTTTAAAAAGCTACAGTAGATTTTGGCTATTAGCTACCGACCAGTAGATTAACAACTCTGAAAATAAATTTTGTATAATTGTTAAATTCTTTCAAAATCAAAAAGAAGTTTCTACAAAAATTTGCCTTAAAACTTAGATAAATAGAAATTTAGGAAATTTTCACTTCAATCAATTTGACAAAATTCAAATTTTCTTTCTCTCTCAACAAAGTTATCTTTAGAAAAGCTTTAAGAAATTTTTTCATCATCTCCTCAGTAACAGTTTCTGTGTCAAGTAGAGCTCAAAGCAGTAATATAAAAGAATACTTGGAAGTAATTTCTCAGAGATATTATTGTAAAATGCCATGATAATTCAGACTAATTAGTATCGCATTACTTTAATTAGGATTCGAGACGAACAGAGAAGTAAAATCAGCAGCAACAGAAGTTGATTATGATAAAGAATTATGTAAATGGAGCATCAAGTAGATAAGCTGCTTTTTTCTCTTTTTATTCATTTCCATTTCTCTGACTGGCATATAGATTAAGTTGTTTAATCCTTCGTTCTGATTTAAAAATAAGCAAGCACATATATGCATGCAAAACTGCTACAGTTTTCTATGAATGAAGGATGATGATGATGATGATATCAATTTTCTTTCATATCTAGGGGGTGCAAACAGAAATTTGAAATTTGTTAAAAACATATTTGAAGGTAAAATTTTAAATTTTTAATCGAACTCTAAAATTTAATTTCATCATAAACTGGTTTTAGATTTGTCTTAAATTTTTATGTTATTAGCCTAACGATTTTAAGCCAGACATAGTCAGTAATTAAAATGGTTTTCGACCAAAAGCATGACTTTTACAACGCTTTTATGCTGATTGAATTAATTTTAAATTTAACGGTTTTTTAAAATTTAAAATTAAAAACTTCTTTTTTGAATTTTGAAATATGTTCAAAATGTAATTTTACCATATGATGCACCCCTCTAGTATCTCAAATAACAATTTATTTTAATTTTAATCTACTAACATACATTTTTGTTCATACATTTTCAGGAAAGTCCTTGGAGCTTGTATAGCTCATTATGCTACGATTTCCTGTATAAATGAAATCATTTTTTTCATCATTTGCATGCTGCTGTTGATGATGATTATCATCATGCTGGATGTATTCAGGTTCATTATTTACTGTAGCGCCATTATTCAAATGATTATGCAATTGATTCTCGTATAAATTAAAATTATGTTGACTCCAGTTGATGGAACCATTTTGCGATTGTGGTGTATGCGAGTGTTGCGATGAAGTTGAATTCGAGTGTGGTCCAACTTGATTTATTTCGCCCACTTTCACATACAACTGCTCACCCGGGTTACTAAAATAGTTTCGTATGTTTTGTGGCTTCATCAGTTTCAGACGATTGCGTTTGTTTGAGCCAATTTTAATGCCATTATGGCTGTTGGCCTGGTGGTGTTGCTGATTAAACATATTTGGCATCATTGTGCTAGCACATATACGATTTTCGACAATATTCACTTTGTTATTATTATTGCTATTGCAATATGACTCCGAGTGGATGCTTCTATTGTAATTATTACTATTATTGCTATTTGTTTGTTGCTGTCTCATTGAACCATTGCCAACATTGCTTGGTGGCTGATAAATGTCTCTTTTGTAGAACATGTTGAAGCGATGTGCATCATTTGGTGCGAATTTTGAGCTGCCAATTAATGTTGTTGTAGCATATGGAGCTGGCGATTGTTGACCACTTTGAAATGATGACACTTCTGCATAATCGGCTGGATAGTCTGTATATTCTCCCATAAATCTATTTTTTTTGTGAAAAGGAAATAAATGAATTATTGATGATGTTAATTTTTACAGCAAATTAATGTTTGACATTTTTCATCAAAAATTTTCAGAAGTAAAAATCAAATTTAATGGTTTAATTTTGGAATAAATTTTACAATTTAAATTTAACGAATTTTTGAAAATTTGAAAGAAAATTCAAAAATTAAATTAAATTGAAAAAGTTATTATTTTTTTTTCCAATAAATCCCCTAGTAAAAGCTTCAGAAATCCTCTCCGCTTCATAAATAAACATTCTATAGTAAAAAACTCACCGAGATCTAACAGTTGCAGCTTCACCATCATCCGGAAGTGTCGTTGTCGTAGTCGATGTGCAAACGGGCGCATAATCCGGTATAAGACTACCCTTCGATCTCGGATTTGAACGCCAAACAATTCCAGATGGATCCAACCAATATCCATCATTGCCTCCTGGCATATTTGCTATTTTTACTGCTCCTCCTGCAGAAGGTCCTGTTATGAGAGAGAGACAGAGAGAGTTTATTCAATATTGAAATAACATTCTTCGAGAGTGAAAATTAAATTTTCTAGAAAAGGAACAAGGAGAAATTGGAGTGAGAAGTAAAATCAACAAGTTATAAAAAATAAAAAGGAAAACGAATGAAAAAATAAGAGATGGAAAAGAGTGAAAAAATCAATATTTGAATTGAAATCAACAGAATTCAAATAAATTTAAAAAGTTTGGACTTTTTTGAAATTAGCACAAGATTTTTTATGATTTATTAAATCTTACGGATTAAATTTAATCCTTTTTTTTATATCGGGATTAATTTTTATATGTTTGGATAAATTCATTTAAAAATTTTCTACTAATTTCACTAAAGTCAAAAAAAATTTAATTGCAAAATTTTCTCCTCTATCAATTGTTTACCTGAAAGACCATTGAATGCAGACTGCTTCATCAACATGTGCTTTCGTTTGATAAACACCATAACTGCGAATGAAAGCATCATAATGACTAGAATTGTGCCCAAGAGAATAATGAACCATGGTTGAGTAAGGAAATCATCCTGGTGCTCATTGTTAAGCGGAAAACGATATGTGAATGTTGTGTCTAATCGTTTCGTAAATGGATCAAGTCGAAGAATGGCGGGCTGGTTGTAAGGACCAAATCCGATTCTGTTGATAGCAGCGACACTCACGGTATATGTTACACCTTCTGTGAGATTTGCTAACATGATTGATGAGCTTGATGCGTCAATTGTGATATTTGTCAGTACTTTTGAGATGTTCTCATAAATATTCACGCCACGTACGATTACGTTGTAAGATTTGAGAATGCCGTTGTGAGATTTTGGTGGTGGTGCTTTCCATTTGACATAAACTGTTGAAACATTGAGTAATTTTGCTTCCATGTTAATTGGTGGCTCACTTGGAACTGTTTATAAAAAAAATTTAAAATTTAAATTTAACGTATATTGCTTTAAAACAAAATTTAAATTTTAAAAAGTCGTTAAAAATAACGTGAATGAAAAAATTTGAATGTAAAAAAATTCAAAATGGCCGTTAATTTGTTAAGCTAATAAAAAGATTTATGATGAAATTATGCAAATTTTCTCTCTCACCATCTTCAAGCGTTCGAGCAATCCTCGAATTTGATGGTTTGCCCTCAACGGTTCTAAAAAATGGCACGATGAAAAACTCGTACGTGGTGAATTTGTGTAATCCGCTAATTTTACATGATGAAGCTCCACTTCCCGCATTTAATACTGTCAGCATTTTGTATGAGCCTTGATGATTATCGCTCTCTATAGCATCATCATTAATGTTGCGAGCATAAATGTAAAATCCTTCAACATATTTTCCATTTATTATCTGCAAAGGCAAGCACAAAAAAATTTTTTGTTTCAGTGTGAATTAAATATTTAAATTACGTGACTGCTTCGAAGCGCAAAAATAAAATAAATCTCGTAACTCTTACCTCCCATGATAATTTTATACTTGTTGAATCAACAGATGTTGCATTAATTAGCTCCACAACATCGCCCGATAGCAAACTAGCTCGTGCCTCACTCAAATCCAAGTCAGCATTCATTTCATTCTGCAATAATGATTAATTTAATTTTTTCCTCTTTTGATGTTGGCACAGAGCCTCTGAATAAGACTTTATTTGTAAAATACGTAACGTAATGACTTTATATTTTACGTATACGTAAAAAAGTTGATTTGAATGAAATAAAAAAAGTTCAAAATGGAAAAATTCATGGTGCTACATAATTTACGAATAAGCTCAAAGCATACTTTTTCAAAAAAGTACTCGACCAAGAAATTCCTTTTGATTACTACTTGTTCAGTAAAGCACAAATTGAATGTGAAATGAGCAAAGCAAAAAAAAATTCCCGAAGTGCATTAATAATTTTTAATTTTTTCTCTCTTCTTTCTCATTCTTGTAAAGCATTTCAAAATTAATTTAAATTGGCTCCCGCGAGGGACGTCGGAATGTTTTCTTATGCTTTTCTTATCTTTTTTCTTTGCTCGCCTGGCATGCAGGCAGTAAAATAATAAAAGTTTCCTATCTTCTTCTTCTTCTTTTGAATTTTGGCAAAACAATGATAAAAAAATTTATTAACGTAAATTTTCCATCATTAACCCTCTTCACAGCTTTTTTTTGTCTTTTTACTGGTTTTAAAATTTTCTGCACTTTGACTTTGTGCGTGTCCGTATTTTTACGAAAAAAAAAGAAACTCAAGATCAAGTTCACTGAGACTAAAAACTTTTGTTAAATAATTTAAGAAAATAGCAAGGTTTATTCAGCTCATTAGGCTGACTCTTGCTAAAAAGAACAACGAGTAAATAAAATATTAAAAATAAAAGTTCAAGGTCCAAAATTTTAAAGAAAAGAAATTAAAATCAAGTTTAAGATCAAAATTTTTAAGAAAAATGAATTAAGATCAATTGAAGATCAAACATT
The DNA here is from genome assembly GCA_014622435.1 of Polypedilum pembai. Classification (NCBI taxonomy): domain Eukaryota; kingdom Metazoa; phylum Arthropoda; class Insecta; order Diptera; family Chironomidae; genus Polypedilum; species Polypedilum pembai. The sequence continues at coordinate 38,361 of JACWBX010003402.1, forward strand.
TTAAGGAAAAATATTAAGATCAAGTTCAAAAAATAAAATCCAAGTTCTTGACAGAGGATAAAAGACTCTGATGAAGAAGATTTTATTCTTAATTTTTTGCATCTTTCGTTAAAGCAAAACAAAATTAAGGATTAATTGCATAAAATTTAAGTTTAAAAAAAAATTATCAAGTCGAAACAATTTGATCCCAATTTGATCTTTTTTGTTACATTTTTGTTAAAGTTGTTTCGCCTTGAGAATTATAAAATGCGCTCAAATCACTTCATTGACGATTGAATTTCTTTTCTTGATGAAATTCTTTTAAGAAAAATTTTCAGAGCATTTTCATAGAGATATTTGAATATCCCATTGACTCAATAAAGCAATATCTCTCTATGCATTCACACTGTAAGACAGCAAAGTAAAGAAAGAGGCAAAAGAAAGTTTTATTTGTTGTCATCGTTATTCATTATCATTCATTGCCTTTTGTTTTTTATTCCCTCTTTTCACTATTCACCATGAATACAGAAAAGCAAAGAAAATATGAAAATGAGGATAATACGATCCATCGATTATGAAAGGAAATCTGAGTGAGAGCTCAAGTATCCCTTTTTTTCTTCCCTTCTTTGCTTTGCTTTCATTGTATATTTTCTATTTTAATATTCATCCCCATTCATCGTTGGAAAATTGCTACAATTAATAAAATAATTTAATCAAATTACAGTTATTCATAATAATAATCCTAAGGAAAAATGGAGCAGAGAATGGACCACAAAAATCCATTGTCTCAAACTGTCGCAGTGAGAGTTTGTCTTTTGTTAAAGGGAAGAAAATTTCTCTGTTGTGATTTTGATAACAAATTGTTGTTTTTTTCTTTTCATTAAAAAATATGATGAAGGCAAATTATTGACCATAAAAAATCTTTTCTTAAAGGACAACAGATGATGAAGAAATTTCTTAAATATTTTTAGAAGATAAATGACTGTTAAAACTGCAACTTACACGTATAAAATTTAAAATCATGATGGGGTGAAGAAAACTAATTAAATGTAAAACAACTCACCACTCCAACAGTAATTGGTTCTGACAATTGACTTGGCCCAGACACACCATGAGAATTTTCCGCACGTACAGCAAAGTAGTAGGAAACTCCGCTTGTTAATCCAAGAACTTTGTAAGTTGTATTTTGTATTCGATTTGCAACTTGCACCCAACCGTCTGTTGAATTTCTGCCAAACATCTCGACGGTGTAGCCAAGTAAACTTGAAGAGCCAATTGCATTACTTCTTATCCATGATAATGTTACGCTATTGTCAGTCTTTTCAATTACTTCTGGTTTTCCTGTAGAAAAATAAAACAAAAATATTTTTGAAAATACTCAAATTGGAAAAAGAAAATTTGAATGAAAAATTGCTGAATTAGCTTCAATGAGAAACAGCTGCTACAAAAATTTTAACAAATTATAAAAAAATTGATAGTTTCATAAAATATTTATTTTTGATTCCTAATGGTTATTCTATTTTTGTTATCGAGAACTGTTTTTCTTGAAAATTAAATAAACAAAAAGCTTTTGCAACATTTTTCATTAACATAAATTTAAATTGCTGATAATGTTTTGAACAGAAATCTTGAAAAAAGTTATAATTCAATATTTCAAATGAAGAATTTTTAACTGTATTCTTTTTTGTCCATTATATCGAATAAAAGTTAAAAATTTGAAAAATTATATGAATAAAGAAATTTTAAAATTGAAAAGGTCTTAAAACTTGTCACGAATAATTGTGAAGGTTTGCAGTTTTATGACAATCCAAATCATTTTTGATTTGTTCGGATTTGTCAATAATTTTCAGTTATATTCTTTATCCAAACTTTTCCTTCCTTTTCAATTTTAATTTTGAAATGTAAAGAACCGTAGAAATTTTGTAAGTAAAATTGTTCTCAAAAACACAAGAGGGAAAATTTCTATCAAAAAATCAAGCAAAATAACTAAAAAACTATCAAATTAACAAAATTTCGAGGCCTAAGAACTCTTTTGATATTTTTGATGTTTTATATGGAAGGAACTTTTACTAAAAGAGCTACAGTTTAAAAACAATAGCACAAAGCCATGCAATCCTTTTAGATTTATACTCCTTGAGCTTGTCGCATTCTTTTAAGCTTTTAATATTGTTTTTTTGGACTTATAGTAAAAGTGAAAATTGCGAAATCAAAAATATCAAAAAGTATCAAAAAGATCAAAAGAGTTCTCAGGTCTTGCAAAATTTCTAACAAATTAACAAAAAATCTAACGTCGAGAGTTTTTGATTGGTTGAGTTTTTACATTGTTTCACCTCATTTTTCGAAGTATCCTTTAAATTTATTATTAAAGGAATGAATTGATAGTTAAAATAAAATTTCAACAGCTTCAAATTAAGAATAAAGTTTTTCATATTTTTCAAAGAATTTTCTTTCAAACTTCATTATAAAAGCTAGAACTTTACGCATCAAAAGATATTCATAAGAGAAAATTGACGTTCCTGTCCACCTTTTCAGAACCATAATTAATTAACTGATTTTCTTCCTTCCTCTTCTCATTTCTATCATAAATTAACTCTTCTAGCGGAAAACATCAATTTTACAGCACGCTTTGATGTTAAGCTCCATTCATTCGATATTTTCATTTCATTAATTAACTCATTTCGCTCTATAAAAACCAATTGATTTCACCTCACACTCTTCATTATTCAAAAAGCCAGCAGAAATGTTGAATGGCGAACTTCCAACTGATATGGATTGAATTGAAAGAATAACACAAAGAGAAACAGGCTAAAATTGGAGGAAGAAAATGAAAAACTTTTTTTTCTCTCCTTTTTTTTGCCTCAACTGAGGTCGTGTAATTAACTAAAAACTTTCTTTTCACGTGAAATTTTTCTCTCTTCTTCTTGTTGTCTTAAACTTTTTTTTTCTTGAGCTTTTTACATAACGAGATCTAGTCTGCTTTTTCTTTTATTTTCATTTCTTAAGGGTATGATAGTATGAACCTCTTTGAAATTGGCATGTTATTCAAAACATAGAATTTTATTGGAAATTTAAGCAACCGTTAAGATCACGAAAACTCAGTAAACAATTGAACTAACTTGTAATTATTTCTTTTTGTCTAGAATAAAAACTCTTTAGAGCAATAATAACTAATCTTTTTTGAACTGGGACACACTTAAGAATCGAAATTTGTTTCTCGCGACACATCATTCTTGAGATTGCCAAACGAGCAGAAAAAAGACACTTTGACATGTCTATGTTCGAGCGGGAATTGAATCCGCGTCTACTGATTTCTAGTCAGTGTTCTTCCACTAAGCTCATCTCAAAGCTTGGCAGAATGCCAACTTAAACCTTTTATCTGCTCAATTGATCGTTGCTGGACAGGAATAACTTCGTATTTTCAACAGAGATTATAGATCACAGAGCTGACAGATAACTTGCAGATTGTCAGCAGATCTATTTGCAGATTATTTGTCAGCTTTGTGACCAATAGCCTTTTCTTGGAAATTGGCTAAAATTTATTGAACTTAACTTCTACTTAAATTTTGAATTAAGGAAAAAATGACATTTTGTTTTACAGTTTTCAAAATTTACTCGAGGCACACTTATGTTTTGCTATGATATAAAAGTATGTAAAGTAAATTCTCTACTATTTAAATAAATTATTGGGAAATTGTCATAGGGAAATGAACAATTAGAAATTGTTCAAATACCGATTGAAACTTTAAGTAAAATTTTCAATTTTCTCTAATTTTTCGCCAACTTCACAAGAGTATGAAAGGTGAAAATAGCAAAAAATGAATTTTCTCGTTTTTTGCTCAACTAATTTTTCATTTCATCCCGTTGAGCTCATTTCGTCATGTTGTTAGCCACAAAAGCCACAAACCACACAAAAGCCAACGCTTTGCTTCCCACAATAGCTTCTTTCAATTAATTACATTTTTTCGTGGCAAAACACAGTGGCAATGGAAAGGAAAAGTTTTTCATCAAGAAGTAACAAACATTAGATTGAAATGGAAATGAAAAGGAAAAAAGTTTGTTTTGTCGATTGAAAATATTTTTTTGGCAATTACCAGGTTGGCTGGGAAACGTTGATGGCTCGGGTGCTCGGAAGAACTTGATGTTAGGATTTGTTGGATTTTCTAGCTTAAGAAAACCGCTCCAAGTTGATTTGCCACTTTTACTGCTTGCAACACATGTGTAAAGTCCAGTATCATCATTTTTGTTTAATTCAGTAATTGTCAGCAGTCCATTATCATCAATTGTGATTTTATCAGATTGAGCAACTGGAATTCCATCTTTATACCAGCTGATGATTGGTTTTGGTGTTCCAATAGCACGACATGGCAATGATGCGACACTTTTGATGGGTAATGTTTGATTTACTGGTCCTTGAATGATTTGCGGTGGTGGTGAGTCATCTTGAAGATTGACAGTGAGAACCACTCGAGTGCTGACACTGCCAACACCATTAACTGCACTGCACACAATCACTTTTCCATTGTCACTTCGATCGATTTCGTCAATTGACAAAATACTACCGCCATCAGCTGTCAATGATGCTTCGATATTTTTAGATTTCATGCCAGGCAAAATCAATGTTCGATTGCCCTCAATAGTCCAGAAAAGCGTTGGCTCAGGATAGCCAGCTGCTTGGCATTCAAAAATTACTTCACCATTTAGTTCACCCACTTGTGATTTGGGACGAATTGAGAAACTTGGTGGAGCTATTTTAGAAGATATAAAATGAAATATGATATGTTGAAAATGAAAAATTTGTCTTCTGTGAAGGTAGCACAAATAGTCACAAATTAAAAGAGATTAATTTAAATTTTCAATGGATTAAATTTAATCTTATGGATTTATTTAAATCTGAACAAAATGTTGTGCTTACTTCATAGAAATAAAAAAAATTGATTATAAACTTACAATGTACAAGAAGCATTCCAGATGCCACAATAGTTCCGACTGCATTATCTGCTTCACAACTGTATTCACCGATATCGTCCATCGTTATGTTATCAATTTTCAAGCTTCTATCTTCTAGTATATGAACTCGACCTGCAATGTAAAATATTTATCAATTAATTTAAACTGACTGAAACATGAGACAACGACATAGAGTTTGTGTAGAAGTCAAAGCCATTGACATTGGAATTTATCTCAATAAACATAAACATAAGAGCGATTCTTAATTAAAATTTGCTCATTATTTAATGATGCCAGACAATTACGATGGGATTAAAGTGTCTCATTTGTGCCTTTGAGATTATCATCAAATGTTATTATTGTCTAAGGCTTTTAAATTACTGCATCATAAGTTACATACATAAATATTTTATAGTTTGGTAGTTCAAGGTGGAGGAAAATTAAACATTGAAGAATTATTTATTTGAAAAAATTTGAAGAAAAGACAATTTACAGCACAAAGTTTAATTTTGAAAAAGTTGTTTTAATAAAAGAAAGATTGTAAAAATAACTTTCAAGACTTCAGAATATTTTTTTAAACTGCAAAACTGAATTCGAAATAAAAATCAAAAACAATTTTGAAGACATTTAAATTTAAAAATAATTTATTGAAATGAAAATTAAAAACATTTGATAAAAAATTCAATTTTGAAACTTATTGAATCGAAATCAAACTAAAAACTTTGGCTTTAGCTCTCGTGAGAAACTAATCTACATTTCGGCCGAACTGTAACATTACATGTTACCATAGGAAAGAGTGCCCGACAAAATTCGGAATGGTCGAATAAATTCACTAATAACTAGTAGATTAACTATGCCAAATTTCAGCCCTATCGGTTGAGTTCGAAAAATACTCTCCGACGTACTTCCATTACACTTATTTTGATCAATTTGTCTGCCAAAAATCGTCTAAATTGTTGGTCAACAGCTTTTTTAGATCGAATTTTTTTTTGGGGATTTACTCATGGTCACTAAATAAAGAATTCATTTCAAATATTTTTTACTTTGACAAAATATTTATTAAATATCTTGGCCTATTTTGCTAATATATTGTAGTTAGTTTTGGCTGAATTTTCTTCCGATTATTTTGAACAGCAAAAAATTCTGCGGTAGACATTTTTAAAATCATGCTCTTTTTAGTTTGATTTAAAAACAACCCTGAAATATTTTCATAGCGAAAATACACACGAGTCTCATATAGGCTTTAATTTTAACCCAATGTGAATATGTATTAGTCTACTTCTCTCGTAATGTTTGTCATGCATGTTTAGATATGTATCAAAATGCAACACATTACACAGTGAAAATTAATTAGATTCGAGTTGCATGTTTGCAGCTTTAAAATAAACTCACCTAAGGGCATATTTCCACCTGACGCTGTTCGACGCCAGAGCACATCAGGTAACGGTTCACCACCCACACGACATTGAAATATAACTGAGCTACCCGTGATGGCTGTTTGATTTTGTGGACCTCGTATGAGAAATGGCTTGACTGCGAGAGATAAAATTTGAGAGTTAAATAATTTGCCCTTGTGGCTAAAAATCAATAAATTTTACCATGAACTTTAAGAAAAGCAACTGCTGATTCTCGAACACCAACAATATTCTTGGCAATGCATTGATAACGTCCATCATCCGATTGTCGAGCATCTTGTATCATTAAATTACCTCCATCGACAATACGCACTCTGTAATGAAGAAATAAGTACATATGATGTCATGGCAAAATCTGCTTATCTAAATTGATTTCATTATGTTGCAAGCCAAAGAAGATTTTCTTTTATCATACCTTTTTGAATTGGTCAAGTCCATTGTTTGTCCATTCTTTCGCCATGACACAATCGGCTCAGGACTGCCTTTTGGTGGACCGCATTCCAACAATGCCATTTCGCCTTGAGCAACTCGAGTATTTTGTGGATCGAGACGAAACTCATCTCGTAGAACTGTAATGAAAGGGGAAAAGAAAAATTAATGAAATGAAATGAATTTTGTATGAAGTTAGCAGAAATTTTTATTAGATTTAAATTTTTAAAGGATTAATTAAATCTTTATAGATTAAATATAATCACTATGGATTTAGAGTAAGATTAAAAATAAAATTTCATAATTAAACAGTGGCAAACATTTTACTATTGTGTCGACACTCCTGAATAAGTAAAACAAAGATCAAATTTAAATTTCCTTGAAAATCAAACTAAAATTTATTTGCTAGCTTCACATAAGTAAAAATAGGCCACTTAAAGAATCATTTGCAATACAAGAAGCTTTTCCGCAAAAAATTTCTTTCTTCTCCCTTTATCAAATTATGAATAACAATGAAAATCATAATAAAATAAAATTATGTTTATAAATCACGGAATATCCTTATCATGCTTTTGCTTCTCTTCCTTTCCGCTTTTGCTGTTTTTTATTCAATTTGCAGAATAAAAAAAAAATAAATAATCAAAGTAGGAGGAGTTGCTTATGGTTTATTGCAATAGGAAATTTCACATTATGTGTATCGATTACCGACAATGAAGCTTTTACATGAAGCTTGCTTTCTCATGCAATTGCTATGTCATGTAATAAAGTATTATGTAATGAATGGAGGAAGATAATATTTGATAATAATCCATTTTTTCAGTCCCTTTTGTTCGGCCTCGTTTTGTAAAGGAAAAAATAGAAATATATGAGAAAAGGAAAATGTGAAGTTGCTGGTGAAAGGATTTGTCGGATTTTCTATGTTATTTATTTAATGAACTTAAATTTTTATCTTTCGAGCGAAATGTTTGTTAAAAAATTCATTCAAGTTGTTTTTCTTTCGATCTATAAAGATCAAGCTTATAGTTTGAACATTTAATCTTATTCACTTCTTTTGATAAAAATTTAGTTTCATTAAGATCAAAAATATTCAATAGCAATAAATTGTAGAAAAAATTTTGAAGATTAAGATCAAGTTCAAAATTCAAATTTTAAAAAGTCGTTAGATTTTAAATAATTTATTTATATGTTAGAAATGAAATCTTATTTACAAAACTTTTCTTTAATTCTATCTCAGTTTTTAATTATTTTCAACATTCAAATTGTATTCAATGTAAATTGCACTTAAATTTCAAATTCTTAAATGACAGTTATTTTTAGTGATTCGAATTTAAAGAAATTCGTTTTATTCTTACAAAAGAACTCCCAAAAGTCCATCACAATAACATTCTCAAAACATCTCAATCCCCAGAGTTTTCCCTCAATAATTTCTCCAAGCTTTAACAATGCTTGCCCTTTTTTGCTCCAACAACATTTTCATCTCACTCAAGCGTAAAATCAGCGTCATAATGATAACAAAAGTAACGAAATTGTGGATGTAGGGCATAGATTTGAGTTACAGAAGCTTAGGAAGTGGAAGCATATTGAATTCATTGATTGATTGCGGCTTATCGCACACACATATGATGAATGTGAGATCATAAATATTTATGTACATGTATATGTGAGAGATTCATGTTTCGCTTATCTTTAATACGTGATTTGAAAAAAAAAAAAAAAATTTACAACTGTATGGAAAGTTTTATATTGTATCACACACATGAGTAACAAGTCTCTATCCTTACTATATGTTATGAATGTCTAAGTTTTAAATATACATTCATCCATATGCAAATCGTAATCCCACTAGCTCGACAGTGAAAGAGCAAAAACAATTTTCCATAAATGTGACTTGGCTTCACGAACAAGTACAAGCACTCAGATGGATGAAATAAAAAAGATAAAACATGAAAGAAAAGAAAGAAGTGGAAGAAAAACTTATAAAAGTGACATAAATCTCCATAGGATTCATAAGATGTTGTTAACAGCAACTTATGCAATTGGCAATATTATGAGGATTTTAAAAACTTAAATTGACTTATTTTATATGATGTAAATGCAAGGAAAAAAGTAAAAATTAAATTAGTCCAAGGCCTGAAAACTCTTTGATTTCAATTTGATTTGTATAAAAAAAATCAAAATAAATTCAAAAAATCAAAAAGTTCTCAGGCTTTGGCTTAATCTCTTTTTGAAATATTTTAAGTTTCAATTTTTAATAAAAAGAAAGTTAATGTGTGAGCAAGCAAGCAAAGCTTAGAATTAATATGTGGTTGCATAGAAGATAACAACACACAAATAGGAAGTAAAATGGAAACTTTTAAATTAAAATGTTTTAATTTACGCTTTATTCGCAACTAGTTCTAACATTATAAAAAAAAAGCTGTTTTCAAAGCAAATAGACTCATACATATTGCTTCCTCTACATATGAATGAGTAAAAAATTTAATTTAAAACTTTTCCTTTCTCTCTCTCTCTCACTCTATGGTTGACTATTGCAATGTTTGTTTTCTTCCATTGCCATAAATTTATGAAATTAAATTAAACATGAAAATGTTGCAAAATGTGTATACATGTGATACACACAACAGTCGCATTGAGCATATTTTATGATGATTGTTAATAATAATAATAATTAAGTTTCTCACTCTTGTCATTTTTTGGAGTTCCACCCCCCACAGAATTTATGTATAAACCCAAGCATTAATGTTCATTTATTTATTTATTTGTTCTCAACATTTTTGAGTATT
>JACWBX010003403.1:5623-20215 GCA_014622435.1 Polypedilum pembai
GTGACATTTTTTGATGGTAAATGCAGGAAAATTGAGAAAGATGAATTTGTTTTGCTTGTTTGATGTGATGATAAGAGGGAGTGAAATTTTAAATAGAGAATAAAATTAGGGTGGAATTCGATACAAAAAATTTTGTTGATGTAAATGTTAAGTATTTGAAGTGACAGCAAGGTGAGAAATTCTTTAGAAAAAATAAAAATTTGAACAATTTATTTTGAATGATTCTAAAATTTTGAAAATTAATTTGAGAAAAGTTTAGCTCAAAATGAAAGTTAAAGAATTTTCAACTCTTTTAACTAAAAATTTGGTTTTAAAAAAGTTTTTAAAAATAATGACATGCGTTTACTTCGAAAAACTTCAAAGTTTCTATTTAGCCGGTTTTATAAACTGTAATATCGAGCGTTTTGCTTTGAAAAATATTTTAATTAAATAAAAGAGCGAGATAAATTTAATTCATGTTTCCATTCAATACAGTTTATATTTTTCTTTCATCTCTATCATGCTGTTGTTTATGGTCAAGTTGCATTAAAAGAAGAAAATGAAAATGCTTTTGAAAGTCTTTTAGTAAATTGCAGATTTCAAGCGCATTTCATTTCCATTATCAATTTTATTTTGTAAAACGAAATAAATTAACATTTCCACAGAAATTTTCAAAATAACAAAAATTTTTAAAAATTTAAATTTAATAAAAAGTTTTTATGTTCATATAAAGTTTCTGACTTATAATATTTACTTTTTATTTGCTATCTAATTTTTTCCAAGCGTAGACACACGATGCTTCAAGTTGGTACAATTTGATTTTTTTCTCTTTGTTGTTCATTGGTTGAGCCTCATTCTTGCTCTTTTTTATGTGTTCTCGCCTGGGTTTTTTCTTATCTCAAAGTGAATATTTATTTCTTCAAAAAAATTAGCTCAAAAGAGATTAACTTTATTCATCATATTGCAAAATGTAGTTATTTTTGTATATGTAATAAAAGAAAACAGCCGTAAACAATAAATTTGCTCAACGTCAGTTGAAATTCAATAACAATAATTTATATCCTTAAGACATTATCGCAAAATTAAAATCTCTTGTTCTCCCTTAAAAAGAAGGCAAAGCGAGGAGACGACAGAAACACATTCACATTAATGTTTTATTTCTCATTCACTTGTGTCGCAGTCATGCTATTAATTTTTAATTAGCAATAGACAATAGAGTAGCTATATCATTGTTATGCATTTTTATATATCTGCTTTTGCTGCGGATTCTGCTCATGAGATGGAAGCTAAATTAAAAATTTATTAAATGCATGCCATAAGCAACTTTTATATAAACTTAATTGTGATGTGATTTCAATGATCCGAGTTGTAGTAGCAAAAATTATTAATTAAAAGCGAGCAATTATGTGAAAAGGGTCGATAAAAAAATTCAGCATTAAAAGCACGGATTATTAAGCTCATTACAGCATGATTTTTAAAATTTGTTCTAAATAATTCATTAAATGCAAACTTTCAAAGTCAGAGAAATATTTTTGTTGAGATTGCATCATTAGCTTCATTTTGATAATTTTTTTTCAACGCTTGATGCTACGCTCAATACAAAATATGAAAAAAATAAAGTGAATGCCTTCAAAATGAAATTTTTTTTTACTTTTTACGCTTGAAGTCCTATGAAAACTTGGAACTTTTTTGAATTGATAATTTGAGTTTTTTCTCATGAAATCTTACTAATCACTCTTCTTCGCTAAAAACTATCATAATAAGAAATCTTATTCAGATATAAAATGCAAAAAGTAAAAAAATAAGTTATGAAAACAAAAAGTTTTAATAAAGAAGTTTTTTTCCTGTGAACAATGAGAACTTTAGTAATATCAAGAAAAACGATGAGATTGCAAAAAAAAGTGAGTTTTATGATGATACTTTTAGCACTTTGCAAATGTCAATTGGTGAATAATGAATGTTGAAGAAGAAAAAGTAATTTTATGGATAATTATCATCAAGTTTTTAAAACTGTAAAATTTTAAGTTTTTACTTATTAGTTTTTCAAATAGGTAGATTTAAAGGGCATAAACTATATCGAAATAATAAAAAATTAGGGTTCGGCATTTGCATGCATATTTACTTGATATGCGCATATTTTGTGCAAATTGACTTACTCAAAAATATCTCTAATTCATTCGAAATTCATTTGATTCGGTCAAAATTTGACAAATTGATATGAAAATCCCGGGGGGATATACACGGTGGCGAAAAAGGCGAATTTTTCGCCACCGTGTCTATCCCCCTGTGAAAATCAATAATTTTAAAAATTACACAAGTATTGACCGAACTCAATGAAATCTAAATTAATTAGAGACAAAAAACTTGCATGCAAGTACCGAACCCTTTAAAAATTTCTGTTGAAAAATTCTAACATTCCAACTGATTAATTAACTAACAAAATAATAAATATTCTAGCAAACCAACAAAAAATTGGATTTTTTAATTTGGATTATATATGGAATATTATGTTAACTAGAGTCCACATATCTTAAAAGTTTTTAACTTAAATATTTTGTTCAAGGCCTGAGAACTTTTTGATTTTTTGATTTCATTTTGATTTTTTCATACAAATCAAATTCAAATCAAAGAGTTTTCAGGCCTTGATTTTGTTGCAAAGAAAAAAAACTTTAATCGTAAACATTTCAATAAATTTTCAACTTAATCGTATTTTTATATTTTCTGTTGAAAATTGTTTTTTATTAAATTTTTTTACAACAATTCTTGAAATTATCACCTTTATTAACCTTTTCCCTAAAACTGTCTTTTTCTTCCTGTTTAAATAAAGAAAATCTTACTAAATCTCTTTTTACCTTGAAAATTACTTCATTTATTAAAGTCCACAAGTAAACATTTCTACCTTAATTTAGCAATTTTAAACGGAACATTAACGACAGCAGTTGATACAATCTTTACCTTTTTCTCTCTCATTTAACAAACATTTTATTCGTTGCATTGAGAAAATTTTTTTTATATAATTAAATGCAATTTTGTTCTTTTGGTATGAATTTCAGTGAAATCAGTAAATGAAAATTTTCTCTCATAAGCTAAAGAGAGAGACAGAAAAAGGTCATTAAATGAAAATCGATCATTTCGCATAGTACGCTATTTGCCTGCGTGTGTATTTGAATGTTGAGCGAGTTGTTGGAGTTTTATGGATAATCGTTTGGCATAAAACAAAAGGACTAGCAAAAGCAGAGCAGTTTTATCAGTTCAGTGAGTTTTATAGGTTCTCGTTCTTTTTTTTCTCTCTCTTCTCGGGAAAAAAGATACTGAATAAATTACCATTTATTTTCTCTTCTCTAGAAACACAAAAAAAAGAGAAAAAATTTCAAATGTTATGCAGTGACTTTAGCTAAGCTCATTTTTTAATGAAATTGAAAAGCTATAAAAGAGAAGCCAAACAAAAAAATCATAATTTCGTGTGGTTGGTTTGTCATCGATTACGATTCTATCTATATATTTATTTTATAGATCTCTCTAAGGGAAAAAAGGAAAAAAAATTGTGTGTGTATTTTTTTATTGCTTACTCACCCTTCCAGCATCAGAAGAATCATAAAAAAATTTTACGATATCCTTTCGTTGTGTTTAAAAAATAAAAAAGAAACTTATCTTCTTTATATTTTCTCTTTGTGAGTGTCCTTTTTAGGCCTAGATATACCAAACACAAAAAATGATTGGAAAATCTTATTCAATGGTATTTAAGAGATAAAAATAGAAGTCTATTAAAGAAAATTTATTAAATTTTAAAAATTAAAAAAAACCAAGGGATAACAATCCAGTGAGAAAATTTTTTTAGCCAAAATCCGGCGGCCGGACTAAAAATTTTTTGTTTAAATTTAGTCCAGATCGGGGGAAATATTAGAAAATTTTGGACTAAATTTCTCACTAAGAAACTATCAAAAAATCTAACATGTTAAAAAATAATTTGTTATTAGTTCCATACCAAATTTTTTGAGTCACAATCGTTATTCTGCTTTTGCTATCAAGAATTTTTTTCCCTTGAAAATTACAGTTTTTTATTATTTTAATAAAGTTTCATTGTTTTATCATAAAATACTGTTCAGTTTAAAAAATTCTTCTTTTGTAAAAGTCAAATTGACCTTTTAATTTGTTCAAAATTGTTTGGAAATTTTTATTTTTATCATATGTTGAAGCTTTAACAGAAGAATTCATAAAGCTCAAGAAATTTAAAATTTCAAAGTAAGAGTATTAATTTTTGTTTTGTTATAGCCATTTACTCACTAATAAATGGTTGTTTATATATAACATAAAACAAAGGGTGGCTTTGGTAAATCATTAGCCATCTAAGCTCATGAAAGCCTTAAAGTTTCTGAATCTTCAAGTATTTTTCACGCTTAAGACTTTTCACAAGACATCCTGAAGAGACATATCATTATGATGAGCCCCTGTATTACCATACCAAAACATCTTTTTATATGCTTAAAATGTTTCCTTCTAAATATTTTTACTCATCTTTAATATTTCCGTCCATTAAAGAGGAAACTGATTTCAAAAACTTAAAGAACTTTCCCCACTGTGATTACATTTTTTTCTTTGATTTCATCCATGTAATTCTTTTTATGATATTTTTTTATTCTGCTTGATAAAAGATGATGATATTTTCTGATGTATGATTAGACATACATCTCATTCAATCTTTTATTTTATATAAGCAAGCAACACATATAGACATATGAAAATCTAATAAAAAAAGTGAATGAGTGACTGACTTTAATTTCATGTCGCTGTTTAATCAAATTAGACATAGAGAACGTGAAGAGATAGCGATAGAGAGATAGAGGAAGGAAAATTAATTGAAACAAATTGAAGTGTCCTCCACAGAGAGAAATGACAATGCTCACGTAGTAAAGAAAATTAATCAAGAAGAATTTCTTTTTTTTTCTTCTTCTCCTTAACACAAGATATAAATCAAGAAAGTCGCTATAAATTTATTATCGCTTGTCAATTGATGATTGCCATTATTATTTCTTATCTAATTTCTAAAGATGATGATGATTGGTGGCTTGAAGGCAAAATAAAATTTGATGAAATTTAATGAAGCAATGTTATCAAATTATTTCAAATTGAGGAAAAAATTGACATGGGAAAATTTTCTCACCATTTAGAATTCACATGATTTCTTTTTAGCTCTTTTTTTTAGAAAAAAATCCGCTTTTTAGGCTTCGTAATGAATACAGAATTTCAAAAACTCATTTTCAACTGTAAATTATGCTGAGCCGTTCTCTTAAAAATTCCTTAATAGGACTTTATGTAAATTAAATTGGTGAGAAAACCCTTTTTCTCGCCTGCCTTCTCATTTTCACTATTTGCCGCTACTGAAAAATTTATGCTAAAACGTGTAATTTGATTCAATTGTATATTTTAAATATTCCACTCGCTGATGGCGCGATTTGCTGTCTATCTGATTATAAGGCTTACTTTCTTTCTTCACAACCCAATGAACTTGTCCGCAATAATAACAACAATCTTTTTATTCAGAGTTAGGAAAGCTTTATATTTTTTTTGAATTTTTAACTGAATTTTTTTTGAATTTTAAAAATACGTTAAAAATTAAATTTAAAAAAGGTTAATATTTAAGAAATTTGACACCGGGAGAAAAATTTTTTTTTGCCTCTTTTTATATGGAAAGAAGCAAAATATTGCTCCTTTGCCCTTTGTTTACTTTATTTTAAGGGGCAAAAATTTTGCCCAATATTCATCCAATCGATTTGAATTTTGTAAAGAGTCGTTTGAAAAATTTTAATCGTTTGAATTTAAAAATTTATTTCAAATTAAGAAAAACCGTTAAAGTATAATTTATATTTTTTATTCTAACCAATTTCAAAATTTAAAAATTTAGAAACCGTTAAATATATAAATAGATGAGCATAAAATATAGTTAAAAGAATTTTTACTTACAAAAAATTGAAATTTAAAAAAAAAGTATAAAAAAGAGAAACATCAACTCTGTATTTAATATCCAAAAGTTGTTTTTTTACTTTTACCTCAAAAAGGATTTTTATCCTTTCTTCCATTCATTTACGCATAAATTCTTTATTTTCTTCTTAGTAAAAATGTTCATACTTATTAAAATTTCAATTTTCATAACAAAACAACAAGCACAATAGTTGGGTTTTGTAATAAACGCGGTTCTAAAACTTTTCTTCTTCATTCAACGTTTTCAACATCATAAATTTTAATTGAAAAACATTTAACAACGCCCATAATCTGTCATTATCATCGCTACTTACTTTATGAGTTTTTCAGTGCTATAAAAAATCAACAAATTGAAAAATTAAAATTTATTATCAAGAGAAATGAGAAAACAAAAGAAATTTTCTTAAAATTTCCCAAATGATTCAACAAATAAATGCAATTTTTTACCACGTGAACACATTTATTGCTTTTACATTTTACAGCAATGCAATTATGATTTCAAATTGTCGCTATATTAAAAACTAATGCATCTTTAATCACCGCACACCGCAAAAGCGGATTAAAGTTTAATGAAACAAATTGGCAATTAAAACAATTATCGATTTAATCGTTTAATGCTCGTCTACTTTGTTTCAATTATCTTTTACATGCATATTGCATGAGTTGAACAATTTTACACTCATTTGTTCTTTAATCAATATCGATTATTTTTTGAAAGAGTCCCATGAGAATGAATGACAGAAAATTGCCATCAATTTTTGCTTCTGCTTCAACATCGTGACTTTATTGCTAAAAATAATGAAGGCAATAAATTAAATTGTAATTATCATTGTGCTGACATATATTCATGAGTTGAAATGTCAGTCAGACTCTTTTTCTGTGAATTTTTTATGCGAGCACATTTTGCAGTGATTCTTAATTTCATCGCATTGCTCTCTCTCTTTTTCTGTGTAAATGAGTTTATGATGAGTTTGCAAACAGAACAGAATGAACTTTTAAAATATTTTTTTGATTGCTGAGTTTGCATGGAATTTTATTTATTTTCAGATTTTAATTTTTGTCCCTCAAATACATGTTCATTTGAAAATAATTCTCTTATAAAATTATCTGAAATATTCCAACAAATTTAATTGTTTATTTTTCAAATTTTAAAGATCAAAGCCAAATATTTTAATTTCAATGTCAAATAGTTTAAGTTTAAGGCTACGTTATTGGAAATAAGGTTAAGAAATTTAAGATCAGGACAAAAAATTATTAAGATTCAAATTTTAATCTTAATATCAAACCGAGGAGATAGACACTGGGACAAAAAGGCAAAATTTTTGCTCCATTTACATACAAAAATAATTTTTTTCCCTTTTGAATAAAAATAAAGGGGCAAAAGGAGCAAATTTTTGCCTTTTTCCATATAAAAAAGGGCAAAAATAATTTTTTTTGTCCCAGTGTCCATCTCCTCGGATCAAACTGTATTTTTATGGCAAAGCTCTGAAAGTTTCAAAATTCTAAGTTGAAATAAATTTTTTTGCAGAGAACAAACAGAAGAAATATCACGAAATTTAAGTTTAAAACCAAGTTGAAATGCTTTTGAATAAACTTAGAAAATATTAAGGAATATTTATTCAACATTTTTGTTACTTTCTCTACTATTTTTAACCCTTTGGTGAATTTTAAATTTTGAAAAAATTCAAATGCAGAACAGAAAAATTTAAGATCATATTCAAAAGTTATCTTGAAACTATAATTTTAGTCAAATCATTAAGGCAATTGACCTTTACAAAAAAAATTTAATTTCAAATAAAGCAATTATCATAAAAAAATTTAATTTCTCCATTCAACATCCAAATGCGGAATAAAAAAAGTCATAAACCATAGAAATTTTCATCTTGTTTTCTTTCCTTTCTCTCTCTCTTGTCGCTCGTAAAACTAACATAATTAATCACAACACTGTGACAATGCGAAAATCGCGTCATTCTGCCCAGTTTTGTTTGTATAGTGAGAATGTTTTTTTCTGCTACCTCGACATTTGCCTCCCTCACTTAAATGTTTTTGAAAAGAGTTGCTTAATGGATTTTTCTGTGTGTGTGAATGTGAATGAATTTAATTTACGTCAAAACGGCTCTTTTTTAGGACGACTACAGCGACGACGATGGGTTGAAAAGAGTAAGCCCGATATTGCAGATTCATTTATGGATGACAGCGCGAGAAAGAAAAAAAAACATTTTTTCAATGAACGAGTGGTGAAAGAAGAAGCAACACCTTGCATTGAAGCAAACAAGCGAGCGACCTTTCATGATTAATTGTAAATCATTTTTTTACACAGTCATTCCGCTTGAAAGCTTTTCTCTCTTGAAAACACTTTCACCTGCACAGTTGGGCTAAGTTTATTTTTGGAAACTTTTATTGAATTTTTATATTGATTCATTTTTTATTCATCTTAAAATAATTATTTAGAATGCTGAAATTAAGATAAATAGACTTTATGCAAATGAACAAAAATTTTAATTGAATCTGATTAAATTAAGATATAAAATTTTATGATCGAGACTAAAAATTGAGATCAAGATCAAAACTTAAAACATTAAAAACAAATTTTAAAACCTTAAGGTCAAGGTCAAAATCTGAAACCTTAAGATTAAGATTAAAAACTTTAAGATCAAAATTATTTAGATTAAGATGAAGCTTTATTTCACATAATTTCATCTTAAAATTTGAATTATTATGTTTTTGTTTCAAAAATTAATTTCGAAAACTCAAAATCTTTTCGACTTTATATAACATTTTAACCAAGTTCATTCTCCTTGATTTCTTTCTTTTAGAGCGTTTTAAATAATAAAATTTGAAGAAAATTTTAAATTTCAACTTAATAGTATTATAATTTATTAAAATTTATTTCTACAATTTTATTTCATAAATTTAACTTAATTGAATAACATGACAAAATGCAAGGAAAAGAAATTGACATTGTTTAAAACATTTTAATCTTGATCTCAATAAATTGTAAACTAAAAACATCAATTTTGACTTGAAAATGCTTTAAAAAAAACAAGTACAAGCTCATATATTCACATAATTCAACGATAATATCTTAAACATTATGCTGAAAGAGGAAAGAGAGAGAAATGATTTAGCAAAAATATTTTAATCTCGACATTTTCTTGATTATACAATACTAAAAACATATATTCACGACATAAGCAAGCAAAAATGAAAAATGTGCAGTTTCATTTGCTTCTGTTGCCATGATTTTTTATTCCATGATAAATAATACAAGCAATTCGCTTCTGTTTATGAACTGCTGTGATTTTTCACACAATGTAATTTCTCACCTCCTCCTCTCTCCATCTATGGTTTCATATCCATATATGCTTTTAATTTTAATGATGTGTGGTCATAATGTGCTCTTTTTTTCGGCACCCTTTTTACTGTTGTTGTTAGCTAACCCAAAAAAGAGAATGAGAAAGGAAAAAAATGAAGAGATGAGAGAGTGGCTTTTTATATATAAATGTGCGGATGCTGTGAATGTCACAATCAGATTTCATTCTCTTTTATAAATTCAAAGTTGTTTCACATTTTTCTTCGAAATTTATTTCAAGGTGTGGAAAATCAACGATTAATCTTGGACAGTTATCGAAGTTGAAAACTTTGAAACTTTAATCAGTTTTTAGATTTAACTTAAAAGATTTTCCCAAATATAATATTCATTTTAAATTGTCAAAATTAACCAAAGTTCTACTTTTATCTGTAGTTTTCTTTACTGAAATAATCTTATCTATTCAAAATTTGTATTGACTTGTGCAAATCTAAGTTGAAATTTACCGCAGGTTTTTCTATATAACTTAATAGTTAATCTTTAAAAACCTAATTTTTACTATGAAAAATTATAAGATGTTTGTTTACTATTAAAGAAATTTCAGACAATTTCAGATTTATTTTAATAATCCAGAGTTGTTATTTTTTGAATCGGTAAAGTTTTTTCAATATTTTTGTCAATTTACTATTATATTCAATTTAGTCTGTGTTTTAATTTACTACACGAAGAAAAATGTTTTTTAGCTGGCATAAAGTTTGTGCCAATAAAGCACAGTTATAAGTTCTAAAAAACAAGCTTTATTTGTCTCATAAAACTTTTTATAAGTGGTAGAAAAGTTTTTTAAGCGTCATAAAAAACTAACATCTAAAATAAACCATCAGTGAATGAGTTTGGTTGAGTTCGTAGAAAATTAAGAATTTCTAATAAGTTCAACAATTTTCTTACTGATATTTTTGTCGAAAAATAGAAAAACTTTTAAAAACTCATAACTTTTTAGAACCTCAACCAAATTTGTTTGAAAATGGATTCTTTTAAATCTATTTTGTAGTAAAATAACTTATAAAAGAAATTTTTACAAAAAGTTAATTCTACAAAAGGTTAGAGCCGTCAAAATTTCACAGAAACAACTCTTAATTGAACAAAATGGTGTGAGTTTTCACAAAAAAATCACAATTTTTATAAAAAAAATCAAGAGTATGTAAAGTTGGAATAAAAAAAACTAAAATTATTAAATAAAATGAGAAATTTTTATTTTCCGAAATTCCAACGACAATTTTTCATTTTTCCAATCTCTGAAAGCGACAAAACAACACAAAAAGCTACATATATAGCTACATATGGCAACATACAAACATCTAACCATTCATAAAGCTAGATAAAAAAGAACGCTTTCACAAACACAAATCTCAACCTATAGAGCACATAAAAGCTCTGATAGATAAAAGAGGCATTGAGTTTTCTCACCTTTAGCAATCACCTTGCATTATCATCATCGCACCATCAACACAATGGAAGAGATACAAGTTAGTTCAGAGAGTGAAAGCTTGTTTATTCAACAAACATCACTTCCATTTAGTCAACAACAACGACAGTGAATATCTGCAATTCATGTGTCAGAATCGCTTCTTTTTTTGACAATATACGAAGTGAAAGAAGAGAAAAAATATTTTTCTTGTTCATTCGATATCATTTTGGTTCACTTTGATATCACAAGTAGTGAGCACACGACATACATTTGCTTTTAATATCCTGGTAATTTCTGTATTTCTTTCACTCTCGCATTTGCTGCATAAGCGATGTTTCTATTTAATGCAAACTATGACACGCTTTTACTCTAGTTAGCTCTTTAGCATGATATTCTACTGCTATGAAGAAAAATCATTGAATATTTCAATACCGAAATGAATTTATTTCTCAATCTCATCGCTAATAAGAAGATTAAATTCTGTATTTCATATGCAGACTCAATTTTATATGATATTCGTGGAGAGCAATTGAGTGTTGACTCACTAAGTTGATGGCTTAATCCAATATTTATATGAAGGAGAGAGAAATTTCGTTTCTTACTCTACTTTGATTGTTTATTTGAAAATTGAATTTGAAGAGGTTAAATTCTTGTGATAACAGACGTGTAGAATGAAAATTTTCTTTTGTTTATTTAAGAGTCTTAAAATTTATCAAATTTTTCCAAGGCATGATATGTATTTTTATGAAAATCTCTTGATAGCTTTTATTTATTTTTCAATCATTAAGTTCATCAAAAAATGAATGATTTGCCTCCTAGAATTTTCTTTCATCATTTTATGTAAACAACGATGATATTTAAGCTTCAAAGTGAAAAATTCTCTGCTTGATATTTTTGATTGGCGGGATTTTTGGTATTTTTTTTAATCCAGAGTTTACAATGAATTATCATTCATCTACAGATCTTTGTAGATACTTACAGAATTCGTGAAATAGACTCTAAGTAGGAAAAAGATTTGATTTACTTTGATTACAAAATCTATCAACAAACTGACAAAATATTAGAAACAAAAATTAAAGTTTCCTTAATTCCTCCTTGATTCTCAATAAATATTTAATTTTACAATCGAAAATTCTTTCTATTTATGTTGACAAAAAATTTCAACCTTTAATTCTTCAATGAACGTTTTGAAAAATCAATTTTAATCTAAAAGCTTAATATAAATTTAATCTGAGTGTTGAGTAAAAAATATTTAATAAAATTTTTTCTATTTTTATAAAACATATTTTCAATTTAATGTTTGTGGTAGAAAACGAATCATATGGAATAAAGTTTAGAAAACTTTTTACTATTCTTAGTCTTTCAAAAGTTAAAAAAAGTACAATTTTGTTCTTATTTACTTTTATTCCGAATGGTCTGCATCAAACTTGTGTGAAAACTTTAGACCAAAGTAATCAACGTTTATTTCTAAGTGATTTTCAATGTGAGATAATTACTGTCACATCATTTTCATCAACAATTTTTTTCTTTCTTAAATCTTAAAGCTGCTATAAATCTCGACTCTTTATCATCATTTCATGCACTCACACATTCTCACACTCCCATTGGGTATATTATCCATACACTCATGACGATGTAAGATTTTTCTTGTTTTTTAAATGAAGAAAATGAAGAAGAAGAAGAAGGAGAAGCAATGTGTACACACAGGCATCTCTCGGAAGAGAGAAGAAAACGAATATTGACTTTATATTCAACATCAAGAGTAGTCGTAGCAACTTCCTTTCGTTATCATCTAGTTTACTAGCCAATTCTCCCCTAGGGCGATTTCAATAACATTAGATTATGATAAGAAGATTTGATTACGTTTACATATTGAAAAAGTATTACTTATATGACTGACTAGTCGGTCTTCATCTCCATATGAAGCATCAGCAGAAAATTTAAGACTTTAAATTTTTGAGATTCTTCAGAAATCAATTATGTTCTTCATTTAATACAATGATGAGGTCTTTCTCAATTTTACAAAAAATAAACCGAAAAATGTACAAATATTTGCTTGCTCATTCTTGCTTTTAAAGCCTTTCTTCACACATACATGGATATGGATTTTTGAAAGGAAATTTTTGCTCTATTAAACATCAGTAGAAGAAAAGAGAGCAAAGAACCCTTTTTTCTGTTTTTCACATAGCTCAAGCTTGAATATTTTGGTTTTTAGATGAAAAATTTATGATTTTTATAAGCAGTTTGTCTGTGAGGAAAAGAAATTTTAAATTTTTATTGTTTCTATGAAATTGTTAAGAAGTTTTCATTAGAAAAAGAAAAACATGAACAAAATCAAAGAAATCAGAGACAAAGTGAAAATGAAAAGATGAGAAATGTAAGATGAAAATGCCAGGCGTAAACACATGATACTCCAAGTTGTTCTTTATTAATGTTTTTTTGTTTCTTATTGCTGATTTTTGCTCTTTTTCATGAGTCCATGTCTGAAGAAAATGCTTTAAAAAAATCAGCTTACAAAAATTTATGTTCAAAAAATGCGTTCTAAAAATATCCTTTTTAGAATTCTCAAATTTTCATTCTATTTCCGTTTATGATGTCGAAAACATCGAGACAAGAAAAAGAAAAAGGAGTTTTTTAGCTTCCAGAGCTATAGCCATTAAATGTTTCGTAATAATCCCAAATTGTCGAATAAGCATTTTAAATTTTATTGTCTGTTTGTTTTTCTCCTCTCGTTCTTCTATCTAATAATTGTCTATTTTCGACAACAAGCATTAAGGGTTGATTATTGGATAGTGAAAGCGAAAAATTTAAAGGAATTTTTCGTGCTTGAAAGAAAATTCAAAATATAAATTAGCAAAAGATCAAAAGTTTTATTTGCTTACAATAAAGAAGAAATGAAAATTTTTATTGTTGTTAAAAATTTGAAAGGAAGCAACAATTTTTGTGCCAACAGAGAGGAAACTAACAATTTTCTTCTTTTTATTTCAGAGAAATATTTAAAAAGTTCTTTCTTGCTGTGAGGAAAACTATTAAGAAGCAACAATAATAAAAAGGACTAAGTAAATAGTAATAATAGAGTTGCTGCTGTTGGCAAGTGACATTTGAAATATGAAAAGAAAAGAAACAGTGTCAAAAATGTAATTAAAATTTGTGTTCTCATTTCTCATTCTCAAGCGAAAGAGTAATTGATTGACTCTGGTGAAAAAGTAAATAAATCAGTTGAAAAAAGGTAAAAGTCAACAAAACACGATGTCTGTAATTAAAGATATTTACTGAAAGAGCAGAAAAGAGAAAATGAATTGTTTTTTCGGCAATTAAATTTTTTTTTCGTAAAATTACTTTTGTGTAATTGAATGGCTCTTTTTTATTTGAACATTTGCTGTGTAATTTGTGTTTAATGAGATGGACAAGGTTAAATTTTTGATTGATTGATTTTTGTTTATTTACGATTTTAAAAATTTATTTTATTTATATTCTGAAATAAAAATTAATGAGGAAAAGACTGAAATAGAATTTAAATTAAAAATTTGGCTCTTGAAAAGTGGCAAAAAATTATCAAAAATTACTTTTATGAAGGTAGCCAAATTTTCAGCTGAAGTCAGTTTTGACTGCTTAATTATGTTTCTGTATGTACCAAAATATAAGGAAGAATTGAATTTGAAAAAAAAGAAGAACAAGAGGATGATCACTAGGGCAAAGCGCGGAAAATTGAAAAATGCGGGAAATGCATGAAAATGTGCGAAGAATGCGCGAAATGTAAGTTTTGTTTTGTGAAACAAAATATTTAAAAGTTTTAATTATTATATAGTATTTTCTGTGCTGCATTGAATGTAGTATTCTCTAATCATTATGTACTATG
>JACWBX010003404.1:0-56982 GCA_014622435.1 Polypedilum pembai
GCCGGCATGAGAATCAGCTTTCAAGTTGAATCACATTGCCATTGATGATCGTTCAAGCTCTACTTTCGAGTAGAGTGAGAGGGAAAGAATGCTCTCTGAGTGGTTTACACTGCATTTCAATGATATAAATGGTGTAATAATTTCATTCTATGAAAGAAAGCAGCAGTCACGAAATTTCATTTTTCTAATCATCACTAGTAAAGATGCGAGACATTCGTTAATAAGTTACGCTAAAGAAGAATGGAAAGATGGGAGAAAAATTATAAAAGCTGATAACGCACTTGTTATAATAAGTAAAACTAAAGAATGTGAAATGGAACGATTTCAGTTCGGCAGACTAAATAAGATGGTGATGAACAAGGAATTAGACGAGCTTAATTTTATTAGTACACACTTACATGAAAATTGATTGTTAATATTATTTAATTCTCTAATTAATGGTTCTAAATGAAATTTTTCTTGCTATCTTATCCATATTGTGAAGTTGCACGAGTAAGTGCCTTGTTTAACTTCCATCTTACTTAAGTTTATGAATTTCACTATAGATATTATTAACAGGCAGTAAAGCCTTAATAAAGAATTAAAGATTAAAATTAAATCAATATCTCCAGAAATTAAAAATACATTAAAATTTTCATTTATATACCGGAATTAAGTAAATGACAACCACAAAATATGTTTGGCAAGAAGAAGTTTTTCAAATTTTTTTTTTTTTGATGATTTTACGCAAAATTTCTGAATTTCAATATCTACTTTGTTTTTGTTACTAAAAGCTGTTTCCTAAAAGCTTTACTTTTTAAAATAATTCAATTTCCAACATCTAAAATCAATTTTTTCATTAAATTCACATTAAAAGCACTTCATGATCTTTACAAAGCAGAAAATATTAAAACACATGGAACTCTCCTTTGATTTACTAGATTGATTCTTAAAAGATCTCTAAAAATTTCAGTCTACGTGCATCCTGTGAGTTAGCAATAATTTTGCCTGGGAAAAATTATAATTCATTTATCTAAAAGATCTCAGCAATTCTCTTGTTTAGATTTAAAAATTTTAGGGTTCAAACTTGCATGCATTTAGTCAAGTACATGCGCATGTATTTTGTCAAGTTGCACGCAAGTTGATTTACTTGAAATTGTTTCTAATTCGTTCAAATTTTATTTATTTTAAGCAAAATTTTGTTGAATTTAAGAATCATTGACTTTTATTGAAATTTAACCAAGCTTTGCCCAATATAAATGAAATTTGAATGAATTAGAGACAATTTCAAGTAAATCAACTTGCATGCAACTTGACAAAATACATGCACATGTACTTGACTACATGCATGCAGGTCTGAACCCTAAAAAGTTTTCATTAAATTTATTTATTACTTTGTGCTTTTAACGATTGTTCTTTAATTTTTTACTAGATTTAAATTTAGGATGTTCGGAAATATTTTTATAAAAAAAGAAAAAGTTGAATTTTGCACATATTTATTCATTTTTAAAGGCAAAATTCAAGAAAATTATGCATAAAATTCTTCTTTTTCTTATACGTAAATTTCCTAACTCTATTTTTAAATGATAAAAATCAAAAACAAAAATGATTGAGAAATTCAAATAACCTTTTTGTCAATAGAGTTTTAAATTAAATTTCATGCAATGAATTGCGTCAAATATCGAGCAATACCAAAAAAAGCCAACCTCAACAAACCCTCCCAGAAACATGAACGAGTAAATCAATAAATAAATTTCCTCATACACTGTTCATTGTAATCAAAAAAAAAAATTCCATTCATATATCGCAAGCTTACCAAATAGCCTAACACAGAATTACAATATATGTGGTGTAAAACTGCATGCATTCACCTAAATTGCTCTCATATTGGTAGTAGAGTCAGGAAGCACACATTTTTATGTTTCAATCAAGTTTTTCTCTCTCTCTCTCTCTTGCTCTAAACGTTTGGCAAACAGGTTTACGCTTTATTTATATCGCTCCAATTTACTAATCAACAAATGACTGACTCTTTTCTACACTGAGAAAAAAAATTTCACTTTAAAAAAAAGTGAATTCAAAGTTTGCAAAAATTAACTATTTTAAAGTCAATTAGGTATAAAATTTACTTTTTTAAAGTTAATTTAAATTTTTGAAAAAGTTAACTATTTTAAAGTGAAATTTCACTTTACCGATGTCAAATATGATTCAGCTATAACTAAAGTGAAGTTTAACTATAGTAAAGTGAATTTTTTCATTATTCTAAAAGTGAATTTTCACTTTTTTAAAGTAAAATGAACATTTCTATAGTAAAAGTAAAAAATTTTCAAAATAAAAATCAAAAATCAATTTTCATTAAATAAACATCTGTTTCGTAGTCATTATTGAATAAATAATGGAAATATCAAAAAATAATTTTGAAAAGGCTTTTATAATAAGTTTGCGAGAAATTACTCAGGCGAAAAAATAAGGACTTGGCGAAGAAGCAGAGATTTGGGAACCATAAGTTAAGCAACATCAAGAGTAATTCATTTGAGTTCTGAGCTGCCTTGATGGGTCAGTGGTAAGACGCTGGCCTAGCAAGCTGATGGTCCTGGATTCGAATCCCGAGGTGGAAGTCTTGAGGATTCTGAATTTTCAAGTTTTTTTTCACGCCCAGAACTTACTGCTATTGGATCGCAGTATAAAAGGTATGAATATTACGAGAACGTCAGGCTCATCCCCTTTCTTCATTAATCGTATCGTCGGAATGATGAATGACTCGTTGTGTGACGGAACACGCTTCAAATATGAAGCAGTCACATACAACGCCCTACGCTTCACAGTGGAGTAACAGGAAATCATCAAGAGTAATACGAACTTAGATGGTTGACGGGAATTCACATTATAAAAGTTAAAATTCATTATTGGTAAAGTAAATTTGAAATTTGTTTTTTGAAAAAAAGTTTTCCAAACATTTCACTATTTTCAAAGTGAAATTACACTTTCGAAAAAGTAAAATTTTTAAAAAACTTTACTTTGAGCAAAGTGCACTTAACTTTTATGAAAGTGAAATAAATTTCACTTTACTATAGTTAAAATTCACTTTAGAAAGAGCTGGAGCATATTTAACGCTGGAAAAGTGAATTTTTATATGGATTTACGATAAGTTTACGATTAGATTTTTCTCAGTGTACCTATTGTATTGTAATAAATGGTTTAATTGGTAATTCTGTAGAATTGAATAAGCAAAATTTTGTGCCAATTTTTTGTTTAATCTTTTTGTGTCTGTAAATTTGTATTTTTAGGAGTGGAAGATTGGCAAATTTATTGGTGGTTAAGTGATTGATGGGTTAAAATTATTTGCATAGTTTGGCTAATTTTCAAGAGTAAAATTGAGCTATTTTGCAGGGTTCTGTAGTATTTGCCCGATTAACCTTTTTCTATTTAATTACAGTGGCATGTTTAAAGTATATAAATGGAGAAAGAAATTTATTTTTTCAGCCTAGATAGAAGTAAAATTCTTTTTCTTATCTGCATAATGCCAAATCTTAACATTTTGAATAAAAAAACATTAAATTTGATTTATAATAAGAATTTGCCTAAGCGTGGACACACAAAAAAAAAGAGCTAAAAAGATTAAATAAAGACAAATTGAAGCAGCCAAGAGCAACGTGTGTTCACGCCTGAGAATTTATTTATTTTCAAATAAGTAAAAATTTAAACTAAAATTTAAGCTTGAGAGCTTTTAAAATTATGTAGAAAAAAAATATAACGGAGAAACATTTAAAATTGATCCCAACTACTTTGAGATGGTAAATTATAGGCACAAAATTGACTAAATAAATTCTGAAAGAAATTTTTACAATTTTTAAAATTTATAAAATTTAGTCAAATGCCAATTTATGACAGAATTTTAATTACTTATTGACCATATTTGTTCCTATGAACAAAAAACCAGAGTTGTAAAACTAAAGCTTTGTAGAAAATAGCCAAAAGCTACAAAATAGATTTTACTTTTACAACTCTACAAAAAACAAACGAATTTTCGTAGAGTTGTAGAATTGTAGAATTTAAAAGTCAAAAATTTTTATCCGTTAGAAATTTTTTTTGCAAATCTCTTAGTCAAAAATTCTTTTTCTCATTGAGACAAATATGAGTGCCTTTAAGCAAGCTTTTTATGTCATGTAGATTTTTTTCTTTTGAGAAAGAAATTTCAATAAAACCATTATAATTATTATATCATAAAAATTTCTCAAAAATTAATGTTGAAATTCAGGTGTAGTTATACAATTAAAGATCAAGAAAGATCAACAAGTTGCACTCTTTTGCTATTTGTTGATCTTTTTTTGTGTTTGGAAACCAAAATATTGATAATTTAGTTTAAATAAATTACTGTCATAATACAAAAAAAAAAAGGAAAAAAAACGAGCAATAAAGAGCAACGTATGTCTACGGTTAGGTTGAAATTGCCTTATTAAATTCCTTGAAGGAACCTTTCAAAATAAATCCATATTGTTTATTTTATTTGATTTAATATATTAGACAGAAATAAAATACATTTATTGAAGAAAAAGATCAAGTCCAAATGACTTAACTTTTTTTGTCTCTTTAAATCAATTTGGTAAAGCTTTTTTGAGCTTTTCTATTCTTTATTGAATTGAAAGCAAACATTTACAAATTTTAATTTTGTATTTTTCATGCATTTATAAAATTTTTAATTAACGTAAATTTCCAATGATTTTCATAACTGCAAATTATAAGACGTAAAATAAAATTTACTAAATTGTCAAAAAGTTAATCAAACTAAAAGCAAAAAGATTTTCTAACAAAATAATCTAATTTCTTCTCTTATCTCCTTATAGACACAAGCGCAGAAAAAGACAAAAAATTTTCTTCAGTAAGCATTTTTATCTAATTCCATGAGATCATGAAGAAGATTTAATTATTTGAGATAAAAATCCTCATAGACACGAGCAACATCCAATTACATGACGACACTAAACCCAAATTAGCAACAGCATGTTTGATATACTCTCCAGTATGCAACGTGTTTGCCCTTGAACTAAAGATTATTATTACCGCTATGTACGCACACTTACTTACTTACAACAAGTACGAATGAGAGCAATGAAAGAGAAAAAGAAAAAAAAAGTTAATTTTACTTTCAATTCCGTGTATACGGCACATGTGTTACTTCATAGTTTTTTTTTTTTTTTATTCTGTCCAACAAGCTGTAAGAAAGAAGTGAAAAAAGACAATTTATACTTTATCATATAAACATAAGAGATTTTTATTGACATAAGCACAGAATGGTGTTATAATTAGACACATCAAGAGTATAAACAAACATTTATAGAGTTTCGCTTACACAATAACTTTTTTTGCTAATTCTTATTATTTAATTAGATATCGGAAAAAGCTTCATATAAGGCAATAATAATATAACACAGAGCAGGAAAAGAAGTTGTAACATATTAGAGAAAGAGAAAATAACAACAAAAAAATGTGTGTGAAAATGTAAATATGAAATATAAATTAAGTCATTACAAGCTAATGTTTTTCTTGTTGTTGCTTCTTGTAGGAAATTTTCTTCTTTGAACTCTTTTGATGTTTGTTTTTATTTTGCAAATGATGAATTTTAAAGTACAAATTTTAATAAGCTTTTTGTTGCTATTTGAAGAGTTTAAAGTTGAGTATTTTATTGCAGGTTTTTACTGGCTTCTTAAAATTTCTTCAAAAATAAAACTCTTATAAGTGATTATGTTTCAGCGATTGGTACAGATTACAAAGTTATTAAACTACTGGTACGTAGCCAGTAGCCGGAAGTGACAAAGTAGATTCTTTTTTACAAATTTGCTATATTAATTGCTGATATTTGATAGATATTTTTTCCCGAATCACTTCGTTTCCAAACTTTGAATTTTTTTTCCATTATTCTTAAAATTTAAATGAAATTTTAATTTTAGTCATTTTCATTTTTATTGATTTCAAAATAATCTTAATTTAAATAAATTTTTCTTAACTTTTATTCTTTTTGTTTATATAAAAATATTTCAATTTATTTCGGTCACCAAAAAATTTTTTTTGATTATCTTATATCAAAAGACATAGAATAAAATTTTTTGTCTGCCTATTAAAATCAAAATAATTCACGAAATCAATTTGATGTAAATTTTGTCGTAAAAAATAGTTTAAAACTACTTCAAATTAGCGAAATGATAATATAGAAACTTGATAACAACCATTATCTAGTCAATTTTAAAGAATTTGTATCAAAGTTTCTTTAAAATGAAAATGAAAAAAGTTCAATTTTTGACTTCTTCAGTATTGTTATTTTAGTAATTTGCGTCTATTTATCTTTATAGATCTATGCAAGGGATAAGATCTTTTGATACTTCAAATAAAAATCGATCATAGTTATCATTGAAAAATCTAGAAAGATCAAAAATTTCTATGGGAAACATCAAAAAATCAAATTTGATTTTTTGATGAAATTTTTGATGAAGTTCGCACCCTTTGGATCTATGCATAGATTTCTAAATAGACGAAAAACATAGACATAGATAGAAATTTATGTCAACTTAGATGGCTGTTTAATAATACGATAACAACATTAAACCATTTTGTTTGATCAATTTGGAGCAGTATTTTCATTAGAAAAGACTAAAATTTTTGCTCTATGTCACATCTATGTTAAAAAATTTTTATTAATTTTTCACTGTTTTCTTTTATAGTCTTTTATTATTTTTCTTTCGAATTCGGAAAATTTTTGTATACAGTTCCTGTTTTTTATTATTTTAAAAATTTAAATAATTTTCATTCTGTAAAACTCAATTTTAATTTTATTTAACTGTCGAATTCTGTCTGTTAGTTCCAGTGTTGTTATTGTAGACGTCTACGGTCTACAATGCTGTCTACGTAGACGGTTGTCTACATGTAGACGTCGTCTACATAGACGAAAGTTGTAGACCGTAGACAAATATATGAAAATCTACGTAGACCGTCTACGGTCTACACGAAGATTTCGTCTACATAGACGAAAGTTTTTGTCTACGGTCTACAACTTTCGTCTATGTAGACGACGTCTACATGTAGACAGTTGTCTACATAGACAAAATCTACATAGAATCTACGTAGACCGTAGACGTCTACGATAACAACACTGATTTAAAAATGTTAAACTTTTTGTGTTGTTTTTCAATAATTTTCATTAATAGTAAACTTTTAAAAATGATACGCAGGAGAAAAAAAGTACTGAGTACTAATTTTTAACTAAAATCGTTTAGAAATAGATAGCTACTCGCATCTACTCTATATAGCTATTTAAAAAGTCTTTACTCAAATGTTTATTTGCTACTTACAATTCCTTTCGATAGACGAGTAGGTTAAGGGATATTTTTTGAGTAGATACAAGTTACTTGAATTTGATCTATTCGCCATAAGAGGGAAGCACATGTATCATTTTTTATGGATGCACTTATAAATCTGTACTCATGCACGCTGCTTTGAATTCAGATAATTTTATTGTTTGTTGGAATTTTAAAAATTGTTCTAAGAATGATAAGATAAGAGTTGAATTAGAAATATTCTTTCATTTAATAAACAAATTTAAGTTGTCTTTCTTGAAACAAATATTTAAACGCTTTCTCAGATCTCATTTGATTTTTTTAGAATAAAAAGAATGTTAATGACTGATAACAATGATGAAAGAACCTGCATTATTATGAATCACCTGACCTAAGATAATTTTAAGTGTGAACAAATAAATGGTGTTAATTTTAAAGGAAATTATCTTTATAAATTTTTATTTAAAACATTTCTAGCAAATAAAAGAAATTTCATCTGAAACATAAAATCAAAGTGTCTACGTCAAATTCCTTTTTCACTTCACTTATCGATGTCTTTTCTTTTACTGACTTTTCTAAAGAGAATTGATTTCAATCGTAAAGAGAAATATTTTTCATAAATTATATATGCACATTATACTTATTTAAATTATCGATTCATTTATACAGACAAACCCTGGTAGTTTCACACGGAATTTTGACCGTTGAAAAATTTAATTCAAACTTGTTTTCACAACCCCTTTTCGAAGAGATTTAGAATTCTCGAAACACGTTTTCGAAAAAATTTTGAAATAAAAACAAAATAATTAAAGTTTTAAGCTGAAATGATGTGAAATAAAGCCTGTATTAGTTTAGTAACAACTTCTTATATATCGAGAAACATTAATAATCAACTGAACGATGTTAAATAAGGTTTTTGTTAACAGAAATTTTCAAGTTTAAATCGTAGTTCCATGTCGTGGGCTTTTTCAGAATTCCCTAACGATCGATTGAAACTATCAAGATGCAGACATGCATACATGAATGCAGTTAAACGAGTAAAAAAGCAAAAAAGTGCCGCTTCTTTTGATGTTCAATAATCGCAATTTAAAGATAATATTAAAATTTTATAGCTTGTTTAAAAGTTTAAAGGACTGATTTGTATTCAAATACTCAAATACAAGTGATAAAAATAAAAACTAAAATATTTATTGTCTATAAACCTAAATGTTTGCAAATGCGTCACGTTTTAAACTGTCAGTATTCAGACATTATCGATAAAAATAAAGAAATATTGAATCAATGAGTTCATTTGCTCTAAATTTATTTGAAACGCTTAAGAATTTTCCCAACTCATGTGAGAGATGCAACAAAATTGATGAAAATCATTACAGTAGCTGTACACAAGTCATTATCTCATCAAACGCATTTAACCGTCCCGACTTTGATTTTTCAGCTGAGGAGGCGGCGGCAAAGCACACGAATTTTTCGAGAAAATTCCAATCAATTTGACTCGATCAAAAAGATTCCATCAATTCCACTTTTTAAAATTCTTTAAATTGATTTTGCAGTTCATTTAATAGCTTTTGTGCAATTATTAATTATTTTGTCGAGCAGCGTTCTTTTTTCTGTGTTATTGCTTTCTTGTCAAGTGCAATTGTATGTATGACCAAAGCAAAAGTGATTATATCAACACATTGCAATGTGAACGAGCAAAAATGACAATTTTGAAACAATTACACGTGCCTTAAAAAAATAATTGATTGTCAATTTTAGTGAACAAAAATAAATAAAGAACAAACTTGTGCCAGATGCATTAAGTCACTTTGGTAATTAAAACAGGAAATTATTCGATGTATCAATTTATTGATGCAATTCAAACATTGACTTACAATAAAAGGGTAAAGAAGAGATGACAAAAATATCACATGACACTGCAATATTGTGCAAATATGCATAACAATGCTATAAAGATATAATCCGAATTATCCAATTTCGTATTGTTAAAGATACACGTATACGAAAATAATATGTGCACACACCATCTATTGTGTATATATCGCCCCATAAGTGCACTAACTAATCTCAATTTCCTTCTCTCTTCGAACTTGAATGTGCGGTGAATTGATATCACATATCGACTTAATACTGTATATACACCTGAACAATTAAAAAGCGAGAGAGAGAGAGAGAGAGAAAGAAATCTTGGATATCGCTCTTTAGAGTTACTCAAACGTTAAAAATTTACAAGGCATTAAAGCATCGAATGCTAAATCGACAGAAAAACGAGCGACAAAACAAACGATGTGTAATTAATATCCTCAACACTGTTACAGCTTTTATTCCTTTTTCTTTTCATCTACTTCTTCTTTTTTCATATGCTGCTGTTGCTACCTATATCTACCTTTCATTTAGGAAAAGTGATTGCATATATAAGTATATTATTGGGTTTCGATTCGTAATGGTTTGTTGAATATTTAAATGCATCAGTTGAAAAGGTGAATACAAGTAGAGTTATTGATATTGTTGCTTAAATAAAATTCGATATTGTTTAAAAATTGTTGAAATGAGCATAAATAGATTTATTAAAATACTCAAAAAGCTCACTCAATCCCATTAACAACTACCAAGTATTATTTTAATCAGCATTGCGAATGGATTATTTACTTGAATGCATGTTCACAGCTACTTATAAACCTGCATTTTAAAATATTGATATCAGACATGAAGGGATTTAATAAAATGAAATTAAGATTTGATTTTGACGTGTAAAAATGAAGAATGATTGCAAGCTATAGAGATTACTGATTAGAGTGAGAGAAAAAAAATCAATTCAATGTGAAATGGTGTACACTATGGAAGCAGAATAATGTACATTACTATCGCTTACAAGGATCAAAGGAAAATTTATAGCTGCACTCGCAATTATTAAACATGAGGTTTGCTCTACCTAGTCTCACTGACAAATGAGAATAGCGAGTGTAATGATGTTGTGGGAGAAAATAAAAGAAAACGAAGTGAAGTACAACTAACTAGGTAGGGAGAGTGAGAAATGAAAAGTTGATACTGATTGTGAGTATTTTTAAAACACACAACAGAATCTCATGCTGCTCATTCATTCACTATCAATTAAAAATGGCATTCAAATTAATATCCAATGAGATTTAGTCGTTGTACTTTGTTATTAATTGCTATTTGATAAAGCGTATAATACGATTAAGTGTAAATGGATATGAAAGTAGGTTAATAGTCCTCACTCACTATATTACAGAATGATTTACTCGATTTATGTGAAATGCATTGGAAAGAAGGCATGAAAAGAATTTATTAGAACACGACACAGAGTGAGATGTGAATTGAAATTGAATGACAGAATTATTGATCTCAATTGTTGGCATTTCGAAAGATATTTAGGTTTACTCTCCTACTTCTTCATCTTCTTTGCTTTATAATGCCATAAATATCTCAACATGTACCACCAAAGCAATCCTTTTAATTCAATCACACACATCCGTTCATTCATTCATTGCAATGCGACAATTTTTCTCTCTCTCTCTTACTCATTCTTTCTGAAATCACACTTTACCACATTTGGAGATATTGAGAAGAATTGCTTTTTTTTAATATGTATTATAAGAGAAAAGATTATCGCTTTGCAATATAGCAATGTAAGTAATTTTATAGAACACCCACTCAATAATACGAAAACATATACCTACTTGTCGCATGAATGATGATGATTGTCTTTCTTTTTCATTTTTTGTCACACAGAAATTTTTTTTATTGCAATTCGATAAATTTCTTCTTTTCAGTCACTTATATTCTTCAAGTTGACAATCAGAAATGCAGGAATTAACCTAAGTAAATCTCTTGAATTGTTTTCAATAGCAATCTTGAGTTGTTTTTAAATATTTATTCTGCTATTCTTCTCTCTTCTTACTGGAATGCTTAAAAATAAATTAGTAATAATTAATATTGATTTTTGTATTGCTACTTGAAAACTTCTTATTCTTTTTCTTTTCGTTTCTCTTTCTTTCACTTTATTGGTGGTAAATGATGAGATCTTAGATGTTTAAAGACCGTTACAGATCAAATTTAAATATTTTTGAGTTTCGATAAGAATTTTAACGAAAAAATAAATTTTTCAACAAGTTTTGTTATTTTTCGGCTATTTTTATCATTTTGGTTTTCGATAAAAAAAATTTTAATTCCATTGTTTTAAGACATTTTCTAGTTCGGTCGAAACTAGTTTTAGCTTCTTAAATTTATCTATAGTTTTCTTAGCGAATAAAGTCTTCAATTAGAGCAATTTTAAATTGCTTTTGTTTACATTTTTAAGTTTCATTATTTTCGTTAAAGTTGCTTTCCCCTAAATTTGTTGCTCTTTAATTTAAAAATTTAATGAACGTTAATCAAAAGTAAATAAATTCAAACTTTTTCTTCTTGAAACTAAATGCATAGAAAAGAAACTGATAGTAGATAATTCATGAATTACTTGAACATAGAAAATTAAAAAATTTCAAATTTTTATTATCGAGTAACCGAAAATAAGTTAGAACTTTCCATTTACTTCCAGTGTCATGTTAAATGCATAGAAACGAAAAACGTAACGTATATTATTGGTTACTTGGAAATGTAAACAATTTTATTAAATCTTTCGTGAAAAACAACGAAAAGAATTTAAATTTTAAAAAAGAAAAAATAACGACAAGTAAAAGTTGTCGACATACTCAAGGAAGAGATAAATATTTTCTCTATGTTTATTTATTGAATTGAATTTGCTGCCGTCTTCTTCTTCTTCTCTTTATTCAATCAATTGTTTATTTATATTAGACGATAAATTCGACGAGATGAAAAATATGAAATACAAACAACAATCATGATTCTCTAAATATTGATGAAATGATTTTTTTCTCTATTTTGATGTGTCTATAATGAGGAATGAAAGAAGTAATTATTTAGAGTTGAGTTAATTTTTATTATCTAAACAAAAAGAAGTGAAAGAGAGCGAAAGAAAATTCACTTTAGAGTCATATAAATTGACTCACGACGACGTCGAACAATAAGTCTTAAAAAATTTCTTTATTTAAGTGCGCCGCTACAGACAATTTCGTTAAACAAATAAAATTGATTGATATGAACACATGCGAGTGTAAATATTTTAATTTCTCTCTCTCTTGCTCACTCGTTTTAATACAAAAGCGATATATTTTTTATGCTTGAGTTTTTCTCTCACTAATGAGCAACTGCTGAAAGTGGTGCTTGTTCGCTGATGATGAAGTAATAGAAAGAAATTAAAATTGTTTATAGAATCAATAGATTTGTCTAGCTCGCTATTTTATGTGACTGTAGCAATTAAATGCTATTTGATACCTGATACATTAAAAATAGAGACAATAAAATGAAATAATTTGCTCACATTTGCTTTGTAGATTAACTAATTAGCTGTGACAATATGTAAGGCGCATCGAATAATGTGAATTATTATTTTTATTACAAAATAACAATTTTTCTCGCCTCCACATACAGAAATACACCATAATGAGAACTAAAAATTGCTTAACCATTTTTCATATAGAAATCTGAATTATTACTGTAAGCCACGCATCGGCATAAAAGTCATTAATTTTCTCCATCTCTTTCTCATTTCTACTTAAGAAAATTGCGATTGAAGCGTGTGTGAGGTAAACAGAAGCATCAATTTGAATATAGCAAAGAGAAAGAGAATAGCATTGGATACAAAAGAAGTTGAAGATTACATTTCGGATATAGCATGGCTCATACTGCGATCCGATAGTCCACATTTACACGAATTAATCTGTAAATACAAAAGAAGAAAAATCAAACCAGCTACTGTTCGAGGGAGAGCGAGAGGCAATACAAAAGTGATTTTCGAGGATCATTTCTGTGAGATAATATTATTTTCCATAATCACAGTCAAGCAAGGAACCCCCACGTCGTAATATTTTCTCTTCGACTTCATCCAGTAGCAGCACATCCGAAACTGATGATGATGCGTTGTTTTTGTCTTTTTTTTCTTCTTTCTTCCACAATTGAACTCTAAAAAAGATAAAATAAATAAATGATGTTGAACAATACTTTATACTGGAAAATGATGCTGCTGCTGCTGTTATTTTCGATGCGATATAAATAAAATTGACATTCGGCATGGACACAAGCTTTACACTCATATTCATATATGAATTGAAGGGCGAAGTCACACACAAAAGAATCCCATTAAGTTTATCCCCATATTTAGAGAGAAAGAACAAACAGAAAAGAAGTGGAGAGAAAAATTGATTGGAATAACTTTTAGAGAGACAGTGAGAGAGAGAAAAAATAAAAATTATACAAATTATACACGTTAGAATAAATAAAATAAACAAATGTGGAAGTCGAAGCGAAAAATTGCTGGAGTTAAGCGATTTATTAATGCCTCATTTTCTTTTGTATTCAAGCAAGAGCTATACATATACTAATAAAGTGTGGAGGACGTGAATGAAGAGAAATGAGGTATTAATTATGGGTACGGAGCATCGACACACACATATATGACCAGAAATAGTTATTAATAAGCATCTTCATGGATGATATGCAAATGTCTTTCTCACTCACTCTCTGCACAGTAGCTGGGTCAAATTTATCACTTGAGCCCACTAGAGAACAAGAAAAAAAGACTTTTTTTATTTAAAATATCGGCAGAAAACATATGTAGACATATGGTCTGGTTTAAACAGTGAGTGCACAAAAAATTTGTATACGAGAGACGAATGAGAGAGTAAAAATATATAAAAAATATTTCAAAAATGTCTTGTCGACTGACGATGATGATGATTGTTGAGTGTGTGTGAGAAAAATGCATCTTATGTCATATTTCGTTGAGATTATTTCCTCTGATCTGGTAAATTTATATATTTTTCTTAATCATATTTAAAGAATAAGTGCTTGTATTCTTTGAACTTATAAAAGGAAGTTGATTTAAAATTTTCAAAAAATAACGTATAAATTTTTGATTTTCAAAAATAACGAAAAAAAGTTTAAAAGCTTTTAAAAATCTACCGTTAATTTTATTTTTAAATTTTGAAAAATAACCGATAAAATTATTATCAAAGATTTGATTAAAATTTTATCTGAAATTTTATCAACAAAAATCACATTTGCATCACTAATTTGTCCCCTGATTCACCTTAAATCACTAAAATCTACCTGAATTTCTTCAAACGTTCACCTTCATCCATTTTCTGAATCATTTTGTTGTATTAAAGTGTGTAAATGACAACGATTTGTTTAAGTCATATTAGCGTTTTATAACAAGAGTACTATCATTAATCAACAATTAATAATATTAATCAGATGTGTTACAAATATTTTATTCTCTAAAAAACTCTTTTGTGCTCTCACTCTTTCTTTTTGTTACAATAAAATTTCTTTTCTTTCTCTTTTTAATCTTTCTTTATCCTTTTAACCTAAACTTTTTTTTACATCCCACGTGCCAACACAAAGGAATTTCTTCTTTCTCTCCTCTTTATTCTACTTGTCTTACACAACAACTATCTAGCATATGGGTGAAAAATTCCAGACTGACATCAGCCAATTAATTAATATTGATTTAATGAATAATTAATTTTATTCGATTAAACTTCAAAGCAAAAAACACACACACAGTAAGAAGAATTCCAACAAAATTCGATTAAAATTATATCAGATTAACTGATTTAAAGTTTTTCAACTTTTGCCGTCAATAATTCAATTCATTGGGCAAGCATCATAAAGACACAGCAGCACATGCTCAAGTCTCATATTCTGATTGATAAGGTGATTTTAATTTTGAAGCGTGCCCAAAGAAAAAAAAAAAGATTGCTTCTTGCTGAGCGTTAGAATTGAGTAAATTTGATTGATTTCTTTTGGACGATGGACTAAAGAAACTTCATCTCGATCTAATTTGACGGATTGGTAATAATAAACGAGTAATAATTGTTGCATGTTTCCATCTGGCATGGAATTTCATGTTTACCATATGATCAATATTCAATAGACAATGTTGAAAAAAATTAATTTCTGTGAATTATGATTGATGCTTTTGCCGAATGTTTGACAGTTTTCATCCTTCTAAGAAGCTTAATTTAAATTCCTGATAATGTTCAGCATCATGCAAACGTCGACGGTCGAAAAAAAAATTAATTTTAATTTCATCAAATATTGAAAATGTCTGTCTCGCGAATAACATTTCATTTATTGACATGTAATAAACATAATATTCCCCGCAGACTCTCTCACTCGCTCATTCTTGAGAGTTATCAAGAGTAAAGTAAAGCGATTTAGTTGAAATGGAATGAGAAGTGGATGGAAGAAGAAGAGCAGCAGTGTATAATCTTTAATGTCAATCAATCATGAAATGATATTTCTTTCTGTTACGGATGGCGATGATGAAGAATTGTATATTAGCACAAAATAAACTTTTCTGCCAAACGTCTGCTAAACTTCTCTTATCAATTTTGATGCGAACGAGCGTTGTGCGAGCAAGTAGTAATTAAAACTCAATATCTCGACGGTTATACCCAGACAGAAATATTTTTTCTTTCTTTCTCTCTCTCGTTTTGCCAAAGCGAAATGACAAGTAGGTAGTTGAATAAGCAAGCAATCCATGCTCTCTTCTTATTGCAAATGGGATCACGCTTGATTAAAACATTCCATTGGAATTAAATAAAATATTTATTCGAACTCTTCTTCTTATTTACCCTATCAAATACGCTGACTGAATGTTATGGGTTCTTAAAGTACCGGTAATGATGAAATTTTTAATCACAATTTTTCAAAGCCATTTTTTGTGGTCAATATTTGGTAAAATTACAATGAAAATTGGATTTTTCTAAAGTTTTTAGGAATCTATATCGGTACCGATCAAAACCTGACATCCCGTTTCTGCCATTATCGGTACTCTCCCGGGAAGGAAACCATGCAGTACATGGGCATACTCCTCGACATATCAATATTATTTGCGTCTGTTGAATAAAAAGAGAATCGGTTTGAGGCAATAAATGAAATCCTTCATTCACATCTCACTCCATTTCATTCTTTTCTTCTCATCTGACGTATATTTAAAAAGATGAATAGGGCATCCTTTTATGTTGTTTACAATATTCACTCATTCATCTCCTTTTTTGCTACTCTTCACTCTGTGAGAATTGCCATCAATTTTATGCTGCCTCTGATATGCTGCGATTTATCTGGCACTCCCAAAAATAAATAAATTTTATTCGCGAATTTATTCTGCTGTGTTCGACTGATTTTCACTACTCTACTGTATATTTCATGAAAGACAACATTGAATGGCATTTAATTGCAACCTGTCAATCTTACTATACATGAATATAGAATTTCTGAAAATTTTCCTTTATCGCAAAATAAAGAAAGAGAAAATTCTTCTTTATTAACCCATTTATTGAACATTTCTTACTCAAAAGAATAAATAAAGAATTATAAATTTCAATCACATTCAAATCCAAATCAGATCGATCGCCGACAAAAACAACTGACCAGCAACAAGTCTCGGTATAATGTGTCAGATTTATTTACTCATTTACTAGATTCCAAGCACGATTTGCGTCTCTTTATTGCTATTTCTAAAAATCACCGTTCAATTTCAAATGATTATGATGATTACAGAGCTCTCTCTGTACTAGGAAAAAGAGCGACAAACAGTTCTCTTATTTGAAATCAATTTGTTCTCCCCTCGATTCGCGCGCGCGAGAAAAATTCTGAACAATGAGAGAGAGAAAGAAAGAAATGTTTTTTTCACCTTCCCTATTTGAACTAATTTGCATGCACAAGAGCGTGATGAAAATTTTGATGTCTAAGCAATGTTCCCACGGATTGAAATGATTGAACGGTGTGACATAAACTTCGATTTGAATTCTTTGAATTTCTTTTTTTTTTTGCATTAATTCCATCCTCAGACTGTTGAGAGAAATATTTAATATTTTCGACAGCATGTCTGCAATGATTTTGCGGATTTAAAGTAGCAGCAACCTTGAGGTTCCTTAAATCTCTTTCTGTTTGTGTTTGTTTTTATGCCGCCAATAAATAAGAAACAAATTTGTCTGGTGGCATAAATTTTAATTGATTTTAGACCACAACAAATAAAAAAAGCGCTGTATGCTTGAAATTCCTAATTATGGCCTGCATACGAACGATATGATCGGTTTATTGATGAGATAATAAAATACACAAATGTAAAATGCCGACAGTATAATTTATGATTTGCCTGAGCTCAGAACATGATAATTTTCATCGTTGTTCAATATTAATGTGATTTCTGTTTTAGCTCGTTCGAAGCGGTTGAAACGTGCTTGAAATAATTCTTAGCTATAGCGAAAGCAATTGCAAAATTGTGTGAAGAATTTAGCCAGTGACAATGTTTGAAAGTTTTAAATGCAACAATTCAATCAATTTTTAAAAATAATTTAAAATCTAGACAACAAGTCGCTATTAATAAAAAGAAATTCAAGTCATTTTTCAATCTTTAATAGAGAAAATAATTTAATAAGCAAATCAAATTCAATCACTGCATCAATTTGTCTTCGACTTTTCTTTCTTTTTTTCTCTCTTCTCCAAGTTTGATTTATTGCAGTCGACTGTTGTTGGGAATTATG
This sequence comes from Polypedilum pembai, assembly GCA_014622435.1. Lineage (NCBI taxonomy): Eukaryota > Metazoa > Arthropoda > Insecta > Diptera > Chironomidae > Polypedilum > Polypedilum pembai. The sequence continues at coordinate 17,936 of JACWBX010003404.1, forward strand.
TGATACCTGATTCATAATCCATTAAATAATACTAAATCTATAAACATGATTTTTTCATCAGTTAACTCAAAACGGCATGTAAGCATATGGAGCAAGGGGTCAACATGGTGAACAATCATTTATTACTACCATGTAAGCAATTTTGATTATGATCGACTGTCAAAAAATGCTACTGGAGTTTCTTTTTTTAATTTTTTCTTATTATTACTGGATTGGAATGAGCCAAAAGTGAATAAATAAGTGAGGGAGAGAAAGAGAGAAAAAATTAATAAACTAATAATAGATAAAAATTCCTCAGACACGGTTGAGAAGAGAATGAAGAAGTAGAGAGAATAATCAGATTTACTACTGCGCACAATATGATTGATTTTATTTTCATTGTAGATTGATCTATGCAAGCTCATGCCATTTGATTGATTTGATGCAGTAGTTCTTTCATTAATGCGATGAAAATACATGAAATTAATTACAACTGTATGTCATCATCGCACTTGTACATCTCATCCGTCATAGTGTGCAAAAATTTAACTCAAACTGATTAATTTTAATTGCAACAAAAAAAAAATTACCATACAAAAGAAATTTAAATTTTTTTTTCAACCTCAATTTCTTTCTCATTTCCTATCCATCTTTCTTTTCACACCTTACAACAAGTGTGTATGATCTAGCAATAGTACAAAAAAATCAAAGTCAGAGTCATCTGAATTTGAATTAGTTTTTTTTTTGCAGTCACATTAAGCTTTAATTGTGTTGTCATTTCAATCAGCAGTTCTTCATTTACAGCAATGATGTGCCATTCTTAAAGTGGCTTTACTTCACGCTAGAAGAACTGTGTACGAGAATTGCATTTCATTTGCATAAAATCTATTGGTTAATTTTAACCAAGCATTCATTGTCTTTTAATAGTGACTTCTCACTCTTGTCTTTAACAAGCAAAATAAGAATTTCCAAAAAAAGTGCTAAAGATTCTTCAATTTTTCAATTGATTCAAGCTTCGCAAGCAGCAAGAAGGAAGTTGAATCAAGCAAGCAAAGCAGCGACACGGTGAATGTCATTAAGCTTCGTCTCGGGGTTGTTATAGAAGTAAAGAAAGAAAAAGAATTTTTTAATACTAACCGCGTATACAGCGAAAAAAAGAGCAATTCAAAAGGAAGCTCATTATCGACATTCGTCTGTTGAATGAACTTCTTTAAATACACAACAATGATTTTTCTTCCCTCTTAATGATTTTTTAATATCATACAATAGACGAATAGAATATTTTTTTAAAGCATAAATAAGAAACAGTTTTAGAGTTATTGAAGTTTTTTGACTCTCTTTAAACGCATAAATAAGAAGTAGATAATCGCAGAATAAAATCAGTTTTTTAGCTTTTTCTATAACTGATTTATTTAATTTCTTTGATGATCAATAATTGATTCTTGATTTTCTACAGATGGAAAATATGATAAATTAGAATCACGAAATTGAGACTTTCTTTGCATTACTCGTTGAATTAAATTTTGTTCTTGTTCAACATTGTCAATATTTTTATAAACATGATCAATTATTTCAGAATCAGGAACTAAATTTGATGGTAATTGAACTCTAACAACAGCATAAGAAGCATTACATTTCTCAAGATCTTTCCAATTTGTAGGTCGTGGTTCATTGTAGTCAAAAACGTCTGCATCATTTGTCACTTTTGGTGATTTCATTTGATAAATTGTTTTTGCACGATCAGGTAAAGATTTTGGTAATTCATTCCAGTAGCGATCTTTAAGTAATTCTGGATAAAAGTTGTGCATGTTGTCAACAATTATGTAACTTGATTGTAAATTTCTATCAATCATTGAGTTCACTAATTGGGAAGAAATTGTTAAGGCGTGGACACACAAACAAAGAGGTCAAATAAAAATCAATTTAGAGCATTTGAGAGCAGAGCCTGAAGTCGACTAAAATTTCGTATGCAAGTCAACTAAATTTAGTCGACTTAGCATACAAATTTTTAATCAACTTCGAGTTCTGTTTGAGAGTAAAAAGTTACTCTAATTTGCTCCAGGTTGCTTCTATTTGATCTTTTTTACTAAATTTCAAAAATGCAAATTGGAGCAACTTGAAGCAATTCTTTCTTTGTTGATCCAATTTGCTATTTTTGCACCAATTTGATCTTTTTGCTCCAGTTTAAATTTTTTTGTGTTTCCACGCCAAGTCTGAATACTTTAATGTTAAAGTCAGAGCCCGAAATAGACTAAAAAACTTTACGCTAAATCGACTAAATTTAGCCGGCTTAAGTACAAGTTTTTAGTCGAATTCGGGCTCTGGTTAAAGTACAAAAAAGAAACAATTTCGAGTATCGTGTATTTACGCCTTGGAAATTGTTGAAAATTTAATAAAAGTTAAAAAAGCCATTTATTACATACCATCAAAATCATCATCGTCAAGCCCTGGACAAATATAAAATTATAATCAATTAATTAAACTACATAAAAACGTTTTTATTCTTACCAAATGGATTTATCAAAGCTTCAGCAACTTTCAACCAGCCCATGTAAAAAATAAATTTGAAAATAAGCAAAATTGGATGAACATCTAAATCAATTGAACCAACAAAAAAAGATTTTTCAGTCTTAACATGTTGCTCTGCAAATAGTGCTGCCATAAAATAAATGTAAACAGCAATAGAAACAACTTGAGTGTAGACCAAAGGAATTGGAATTGTATTATAATACAAAAGAACTGTACATTTTTGTCGAAATGTATTGAGTTCATGAATAATAGCATTGACTGTCACATCATCTTCAATTCTTCCTTCATGTCTCGCTTTTGAAATAATATTTGCAGCCCAAGTAATTGGCAGCCAATTTTTACTATAACCAGGATATTTTGCTTCTAAATCTTCAATAATTTGAACTTCACTGTCGAACATCAATCCACTAATGACTAAATCTTTGAATTTTGGAAATCTACTTTGAACTCTTGTTGAAAGTTTTCGAAAAACCAAAGTAAGACTCAAACAGACATATCGCATGATTGTTCGTCTCATTGCACGTCCAACTTCATCATATCCTTTTAATTTACTTGAAACATGAATTGCAATTGAAAGTGGATAAGGAATTGCTTCAAATTGATGCCACCAACGTGTCATAACTGCATTGACAAAAAAACCAAGCACAAATGAAAGTGGAATCCCTTCACCGTAGCTTTGACAATAATCAACAAAATTTTCAAAATAACTTTGATAATCGTCCGGTAAGGTGATGTAAAGCAAATGAACAGCATAGAAGATGCTAATAAAAAATATCAAATCTCTCCATAAAAGTTTAAAAACTGAACCTTTCCATCTTGAACAAAGTTTCAAGAATGTCCAGTGATTAGTTGTTGCAAATGAGTCTAAATAACTAACTGTCATAATTTTGTTACTTAAAATTTTAACCCAAAAATTAAATTTAGCAAAAATTTTTCTCAAGTTTACTTTGATTTCATTATAAATCTTAAAGTAAGCTCGTCCAACCATCTCTAATTAACTTATAAAGAAAGAAGAGAGAAATTTAAATAAAATTGCCTCAAGTATGCAAATTAATTAATGTGGCAACAATAAACACCAAAAATAAAAAATAAAAAAACTGCATTACGAAACTCCAATTCAATTCAAATTAATCTCTTTATACTCTCTCGAATGTTGAGCGACGGTTTTAATTAATTTTCTCGACCTATCAGCACTCGAGTTGAACTTCGAAGCTGAACATCATACAAATAATGGTTGCCGTTTGAATTTCCTAAATATAAAAAAAAAATTGAAAATGAATTGGAAGTCAGCAAAGCATGACATTCTCATTCACTTGCTGATGAATCATGTATTAAATATATACACACAAGTACAGCTAAATAGTGAAACAATAGCCATAGTCGACATATAGTTGTGCTTTAACTAGTCGATGATTGGGCAAGTTGAGCACTCACTCGATTTTCTTTCTTTTGTTTCATTCGACTTCACAATAAAAAATAACTTTTTATATATGTGTATGATAGAGATGAGCTAAAATTAATTACTATAAAAATGTTAGATGTAAAAAATTAACAATGAATAGCCGAACTAAAGTAGAGGTGAATAATTTACAGCAGTTAATAAATGAAATTAATATATTATATGGGAAAGAATGAGATTTTTTTTTGTTAAATTTTAATCATCATCAAAAAAACTTTTTTATTTTTTGAAATTTTAATTTTTCACTCTGCGATGATCAACAAGCAAAAAAAAAGTGGCAGGTAGGTTAATTCAATTTATAGGCATTGTTGTGAGATTTTTTTTTTGAGTTCAAATTTTTTTTATCATCATCTCGTTCTCAACCCAATGACCAGCAAAGTGGTTTTCATTACTTAAAAAAATTAAAATTCTATCAGTTAATAACTCAATTTACATAAAAATAAATTATATAGCATCATTTAAAATGCGGGACTTTAATACGCATCAAATATAATTTTGACATAATAATTCATCAACAATATTATTAAATTAATCATCATTTTTTAAGTAATTTCAACTTTGATACTTTGAGTGCATCGCTAATTTATTAAGTAAGATGGGAGTGATTCCATGGGAAGAGAAACGATTCTTCTATCTAGTTAATTAATTCAATTGCTTTTACTAACTATAAGTCAGTTGATCAGATACCAAAAAAAATTTCATATTCGCAGTATACCGTTTTCATATCCGCTTAAACTTAAGAATTCATTGGTTCATCTCACTGTTTGTGAACATGTTACGCATTTTCGCGTCCATTGTTTTCCTCTATCACCCAATCGTGGTCACGAGAGAGAAAATAAGTAAGTAATAAAAGAAGTTGAGCAGTGAGCCTTACGAAACAAATCATCTTAATCTATTTTTTGAGATGTTTACTGCACAGCATTTCACTAGGCATGGCCATATAAATTTTATTACATTATATATTATAACAACAATAATAATAATAATATTCACCTTTTCGCTGAACACAAAAGAGCAAGCAATGTCTATGGCATAACAATTAAAAAACTAACAGCGCTTCACTAACGCCATTAATCTCATCTCTAACTCTCCAAAACTATGTACTACTAAAAATAGTTATTCACTTTTTTTCGATTAGAATCTTGAGAATATGATCGCACATTTATTATTAAAAGTCCCGCATTAATTTTCTGAATTGAATCGTTTCTTATAATAATTAACACGAATTAAAAATTACCAAATTAAGGTCTCTTCTGCTGTTACTGCTGCTGGCTCTTTTATGTGCACAGAGCGCAGAGAGGGTGAGAAATTTCTCTCTCTCTTTTTACCCAATATTATTAATAATTTCCCATTGTTTTGCTGCTTCAAAGAGCCCAGATGAAATCGCGGCATGGATGAAAATAAATAAAATATAAATCAAAAAAAAACTTTTTATTTCTGTTAGCGGATTTTTGTGAGTACTTAAAAATGTGTTTTTTGTCTGTCTTAAATGAATCATAAATATTTTAAAAATTATCAGCTGCTGTTTTGTTGCTGTTGCTCTCACAATAAAATCATTTTCTTATCTTAATTTTATCAGATTCTCGCAATAACACAATAAAACACAACTTTTTTAAAATTTGCTTATCATCTCTATGACTTTTATTATTGCTACAGTTTAATTATTATTATAGGTTGATGATAAGACAGCAATCTTGAATTTCAGACATTTTTAAAATGAAATATTTCTTCACAAAATGCGTTTTAAAAATTCACAAAAAAAAGAAAGAAATTTCTCATCAATTTTACAGTTTAATTCTATTTTCACAGTGGATCATCAAGCCTTGATAATAATTATAACTGCCATTTTAACAAAATTAATTGGACATAGTTCTCATCACAAGCTTACCACTGGTCTTTTGTTTCTCACACACAAACAAAAGAAAGAGTTTTTAATATCGAATAAATAATAAAAATGAGCAAGAGAGAAAGAGAGAGAGTTCATGGATTGACTAAGTTAGGCCAGTCTAAAGTGATGAATTAATTCTGATGGATCTATAACAGTACACAATTACCATTCTCTTCAAAATAAATGAAAAAGAGAGAAAAAATTTGTTAAAATTTTAATTACATTTCATTAATTCGTTGAATAGAAAGTCTCTCTCTTGTGTACTCGTTATCATATTTCTGTCATAATTAACGGGAAGTTGTTTGGGAATCTTTTCCCATCTTCATCTTCTTTATTTGCACTCATTTATCATCAAAAAATAAGAAAAAATTATATTGTAGTTTCGGTTGATCATCACTCACTTAGACCCACGAGTTTATAAACAATGTTATCAGCTATAACTAGCGCGCATCACTTCCTGTGCCGAAAAATCATCTATGAAGGAAATTTGTTTGTTTCATGTTTTCTCTCACTCGCTTTTGATCACCTTGCGTTCATGTTTTACACCACGCAAGATGCTCCCTTGTTAGCTTAGGATGCAAATAAAATATTTGTTACCGGTGCAAGAACAGAGAATCCTCTTTCACTCTCGGTGATTTATAAAGAATTATATTTTATTCATTTTTGAATTCTGTGAGAATTGATAAAAAGAAGGAAATGACTTTACTTCCACTAAATCATCATTTAATGAGAGTGAAATCATAAAAATGTAATTAAATATTGACATTAGTGATGTTCAATTAAGGATGAAAGTGAATTTAAGAGGAAGCAAGTTGTTTCTAAGAAGAAATTTTCACTTTTAGGAAAAATGTTAACAAAAGAATATTTACAAAATTTTCAAAAATTCGTTAAATTTTTGAAAATTCCGTTAATTTATTATGTTTTTTGAACAAAATTTTTGAAACTGTTTTTTGACTAACTTATATTCAACGATCGATCTACTAAAATTTAGTTGAATTTTTATTTTGTCGCAATTAATTCAAAAATGGTTTTGAACTCTACTTTTGAAAATCTCTTTTTTTGACTAATCTCTTTTGTTCACTAATTCGATATTTAGGCTGCCGCTGCTGCTACAATTCATTATTATTATTCTTCTTCCTTCAACAATGATCTTTTTTTATAATATTAGAATACCCTTTTAAATTATCATGATCATTTTCAAGCTGACTGACTGAGGAACAAGAACAAAAAAAAATTGTAGGATGTGGAAGAGAGAAGAAGAGAAAGAAAGATCGAAGGGAATCTATAAATAATTGCCTTCTACCAGTACATACATCGGACCCATTGAAAGGCAATAATTAAAAAGACATCAACGGCTGAGGGATATTTCAGACCAATCAGTCAAAATCAGAATATTATAAATGTAGCAATAATTATTTATTATTTCTCTTTCTTTTCACTCGTCTGCTTGCTTGCTTGCTCTTTTCTTTAAAGTGTAAGAATGAATGCTGTAAGCACTGAATGTGTATACGTGAGGGTTTCATTAAAGGCAATTTCTCGGACATGATTGCATCAGATAGTTGATTGGAGGCTCCATTTATTTTCATATTTCCATCTTGCTCACTTTTTTTTTATCAGAAATTATATGTAAAAGGAGTTGATGTGTGCTGAATCATTTAGGAACATTCACATTTCGCCAGTATGTTCAATATTATGATCATATACATGATCTCTTCTCTTCTCTCCCAAGAGCAGCAGTTCAATCAACATCAATGGTGAGACGAGAAAGGCGTGGTGGTAGAAGTTATTGAAATAAAGCAAAGCACAGCACTAAATATCATTTCTTATGTGGTCTCTCGCTCATTTGATTGATTTGAGAGGAAACACATAAACATTAAAGATATTTTATGACTCAAAGGATTTTTTTGTGATGCCGAAATGAGTTGATCATCATAATAATAAAAAACTTTTTACTGACCAGCTATCACCTAATTCATTTAGTTTTTTAAGACAGAAGAATTTTGAGGTATTGTCGTGACATTTTATGTTTTAAATTATTGTTGCAATCAAGTGACTTAATAGAGTTGTTACATTATTCATAAACTAAATTTCTCATGATTATCTTTCAAGTATAATTTTGTGCCAAAGTCGTCGAATAAAAAGCAAGTTGATTGGTAAAGTACTTATTGAAAGAGCATTATAGCTCACTGTTTGAATCTTGCTCGCACAAGCTTTAGCTTAAGTGTATTTCGAATGATTTTTATCGTCTCGTGTTTTCATTTAAAGCTACTTCTTTTTCTCAATTTAAATGTCATATTCAATCGAGTGAGAGTAGTACATCAAACTCAATTTTAATGAACAATATTGTCGAGTTCAACGTTAAGTGCTATTGAACACTTAATTGGTAAATTGTAAATTTCTCTCTTGCTTACATACAGCAGACAATAAACTCATTCTACTTACACTTAAGTACACTTATTGCTGTTGCTGCTCTCACTTCACACTATATGCTTGTTGTGTGCTTTATGAGAAAAAAAATAAATAATCAAAAGGAATCAATTAGAGAAAGAATGAAAATTGATTTTTGTGACTATTTCAAGTGACTATTGTAGAAATGAAATTATATTTTTATATTTAATAATAAAAAAAAGAGAAAACGGTAATAAAATGCGTGTGTGCTATTATTTATGTTTAAGCAGCAACAGCAGCAAGAGTGAGAAACCACTTTATCATGAGTGGTGACCCCAAATGAGAAATAAAAATTATGAGATTAGTAATTATCAAAAACTTATGAAAGACGATTTACTGCTTTATTTACATACACTCTTGCGCTATCCTCAGTTGCATGCTCACTTGCTCCGATTATCATTCAAAGAAAATTTACATAGAGAAGCTATTTTGTCCGCTACATAAAATTCTTACGTGGCGTCATTTCATTGCTAATTTGAATATGTTTGCGTACACTTTTTACTCATTATAACTGCTCTCAATGCACATAAAAGTAGTTAATGTACATCAAAATAAAGAAAAATTATGAGTTTTGAATTTTTTACTCTCTCGCCAGTTACTACTGTCGTAATAAAAAGAAGTTAAAATTTTAGTAAAATTTCAGTTATTCATCATGTTTTAAGATGTAAAATAATTTATTAATCCTAAAATTTGAATTTTTTAATTCAATTGAGTGATTTCTTATATAAACATGAAATTACAGATTGACAAAACATTTGTATAAAAATTCTTTTATATTATTTTATTACTACTTTTGATGCTTCTCATCTTAACTCATATTTAACCAAAAGAAAGAGAAAAGTGCGAGAAAAAAATGTGTAAACAGTTTTATGACAATTATAATTATCTTCTTCTATACTTCACACATGAATTTTATTTAAATTCCTTTTCTTCATCTTACTGCATGACATTGCAAGTTGCAATTAAAATGTTTCCGAATAAATCTTATGAACAAGCCAGTAAAGATTTTTTTTTTTGAAGATTTTGAGTTCTATATCAAAATTTCTATTAAGTTCAAGGTTATCAAGAAAGCTTGATACAAACAAAGACTGTAAGACTAAAAAGCTGATTTAATTTGAATTTTGTTTTATAATCTAAAATTAGAGAATTTTTAAATAATAAAAAATTGTTATTTTTAAACAATTTTCAAGCCTGGAGAATTCAATTAGTCGTTAGAATCCTTTTTTGAATTTATATGTCGCTTTAAGTCTCTAAATTATCGTTTTTCACTTAATCAATGGCATTCACTTGTTAATCGTTTTTCCGTAAAGAAACAGCGCAATAAGACAGAAATTTCATAAAACTGGCGAAGCTTGCTAAGAATCGAATGAAATTTAAAAGTTTCACAGGAAATTACTTCTTTAAAGATCCAGTTAAAAGTCTTCATGATATAAAAACGAACGCGATTGAGTAGAAAAACGCTAACAAATTGTGAAAATCATTAAACAATTCCTTTGTTTCCAAACTTTGACAAAATTTTTATTAATCATTTAACTCTTTGTTAAGAGTAATAATTCACTGGGTGACAAAAAACATATAAGATAGAAAAAAGATATTTGCATTTTCCTTTTTTATTATTGAATTGTCGCACATCTAAAACATGAACATCAACTTCCCATCCACACTCAGTCTCAGTAAGACATGTCATAAATTATCCTATTTATAGATCATTTAATTTCGATGCATAAATGTGTATGTTTGAAGGAACTTAATGATTTTTAATATATGTAGCCAGCTACAGGAGTGTAATTATGAGCATGTGAAAAATGACATTGTAAGCGAGAAAAATTTATTAAAACTTTCAGTATTTTTTTTCGTTGTGCTTCCAAGTGAATGCAATTAAATGAAATTAAGAAGAAATTATTCCTCATTTGACTTGACAACATCACAAAGTAAGCATTGCGATGATTTTTGAGAACACACATAAAGTGAATCTTGATAAGAGAACAAGCAATAACAGTTTCAACTGAAAGTGAAGTTGATCGTACACACAAATATATGAAAATGTTCCAAGAATTAAGAACTTTTTAACGCGACATCAAATTAACACCTCGAAGATTTATTTCATGTTCGAATTCTTTTAATGGCTTTCTCAGAGAATCTCAGACTCATTTGGCATCGGTGAAGGGAAATTCAATACGAATTTATATGTGTCGCTCCTCTCTCTACTACTTGCTTTTCATACCACCATGAAAAGTGCTTTATTTTTTTTTCTTACTCACTCACCAAAAGACGTGAAATGGAATTGAATAATTTATTAGTTCGATGTGTGCTTGCAAGATAAGAGTCGAGCTCAATATTCAGTAACGATGTGTTTCCATCAATATTTAAAGTCACACCTTAAGTCACATTCTTCTCTCTCTGTGTTTTTTGTTTTGTTGATATACAAAAAATATTTCTCATAAAATATAAATAAATCAATACGCGTTCTTAATAAATCATTTACTCGGCATCAATAAATAAAATTATCTTCTTTTGTTCTTTCTCACTCTCACACAGGTATCACTTCTTAAATAAAAAATTTATTCAAATGTTTGTTATTTGCTCAAACGAAAAGTAAAAAAAAGAATTTTACTTTCAAGGATACTACCATGCACAATGAACAGAAAATTTCTCTATGAATATTTATGAGTTGAACGAGTGAAATGTGAAAGAGCCAAAATAATAATAAATTAATGCTCAATGATAATAATCTTATAGTTCTTTCTTTTTTGGAATATTAACTGTTATGCAGTTGAATTCATAGGATAATATGCACCTTGCACGTCGTTGATTGATCGTCGTTTTTCTTTTCGTGAACGCATATAAAAAAGCATAAAAATTTTCAACCTCATGATTATAGTTTAATGCTCGAATTGTCTTAAAAGCAGCAACAAAAAAAACGCAAAAGTATAAAATGGTTTTTAATGAACCAACAGAAAAGAATAAACGAAAAATATTTTTTAGTCTGATGTCATTAAAAAGGCAGCAAAGCTCATCGATTCGTGCTGTTTCCGTTTTTATTACTTCATCATTTCACTCATTTTCAAATAATTGCGATCGATTAAGTTGGTTAATGTATCGAACGATCGTTAAATTTTCATAAACTGACGACAAGCATGTGTCAATGTTCATATAAAATTTTTTTTGTTGCCAAGTTACTTATTTCATGCAAATCATAAAAAGATGATCTTCTGCATAATGATATTTGCAATCTTGACCACCCATAATATTTAAATTATGAGTTACTGCAGAGAGAGAAAATTGAAAAATGAGATAAATTGATTTATTTTAATGGAGTAATACAATATCATTATTATTATTACAAGTGCACATATTAGTGCCACAGAACGATATGGAAATTCTTTTTTTCTTTCGCTCGCTTTTTGCCTGCTATTTTATGTGAATATTAAAAATGAAATAAAGTTATTTTAAGGTTTGTGCGCTGAATACAGAAGCATTTTGGCGGTGAAATAACAAATAACATTGCAAAACCGCATCAATCAATTTTCATCTTCATTGAATAGGTCATTAAACTATTGTATGTGAATTTACATACAAGCAAAGCATTTTGGGTGGCATAAAGAAATTATTCAAAGAAACTAATTGACTTTTTCTTTAAAAATTGTGGTTTATATTAAAGGACTTTTTGAAAAGTCATTAAATTTGCAATTTTCAAAAAGAATTGCAAAATTGAAATAAGTTGGTTTATTGTTTGAAATTAAAGTAATTAATATTCATATTTATGGCTGTGAACAATCATTAAGCTTTATATCAATGAGAATTTGACAAAATTGATGAAAATATTTCAAAATTGAAAAATGTAAACAAATCAAATTTTTCAAAAAATCCGTTATTTTTAAAAGAAACAAAATTTAGAAATAAAACGTAAATTAACAATCGCTTATAAGCTTTATGTCTACAACTTGATTTATTTCTAATTTAAACTTTTTGCAAATTATTGTACAAAAAGAAATTACTTCATAAATAAATAAATAAAATAATTTCTTTCTTTTCAGTTCAATCCTACTCTATTAATGTTTTCATTACGAAGAGCACTTATGTCAAATGAACATCAATCAACGAGCTGCTGTACTTTCAACTACGCTCTTCATTACATTTATTATTATCGTTTAGACTATCCCAAAAAATAACATAAACATATTCACATGTATATCGCTACATGCAGCAACAAACAGTAAACAGTGGAAAATTGAGAATCATTTTTTCTATCATCAACTCTCTTTCTCTCGCGTATGTGAGAAGAGAAAGATTGTTATTTTATTATGCTTCTGCTGCTGCTGCTGTTTTCAACTTAGCATCATAAAAAAGATTTTCTTCACTCACTTGCGAGCAAGTTTCATAGAAATGGCTCAAGACAGACATCATCGTAGGCGGTCGGTTTTTATGGCAGGCAATTGGTTATTGAATGAGTTATTATTTTTAGATTGTAAACACACTGATACGACAATTAGTTAGACTTTTTCTCTCACAACTTCTCATAATCATCATATGATCTCTAACGAGCTCTTCATGTTTCGCTTTTGTGCATAAACTTTAGCTTTTTTCGATGCAAATTTCAATGGAAATCACATTAAAATAGTGAATTTTTTCATCACTAAATGAGAACATGTTGTCGTTCAGTAAAGACGTGCATATTGTATTGTGTTTCATTAGTAAAGTCCTTCCATTGAAAGAGGAGCCATTACATGTGGTCTTGTTAACATTTTCGAAATGCAAACAAGCGAGAGTAGTGAGAAATGTTAAGAAAAAGAAGAATTGATTAATTATTGCATGTTAGAGGCATGTTGTCAGTGATATTCATCAGGAGCATTTTTTTATTTGCACAGATTTCCATGAAAGCAAGCCACCGAGAGAATTAATATTGCAAGAAAATTTTCTAATTAATTGTTGACCCATTGACATCTACAGAAGCTCAAAAAATACAGAGTTCAAGGAACTTTTATTAGTGATGTATAAGAAATTGACTAATTATTCGCTCATAAATCTTACAACAGTATCTTCGGTTTACTATGATCTCTTTTGAAAATGAGACATCTCAATTAGATAATGACTTTTTCACTCTCTTTCTATACATTTGAAATTGAAATATTCAAAGATATTTTTCTTTTTTTTTTTTCTTTCTTTTTCTTCTTCATGCACAACAATACAAAGTGATCTATAGCAGATCTATAAAGAGTTGATGATGATGCCTGGCTCTTCCTCGACAGATACATTACAAAACGTTTTCGTTTCTTTATTTAATATATTAGTCTTTTTTTTGTGTTTAAAAAATGGAATGAACGGTAATGATGATAGAAGTATAAGAGAGAAATGATTTTCTATGCTCTCCTTTGTCGATGACTTGAAGATAGATCTCTTTTGCTCAATGGACATTATTGATTAATGGCTTATGTCAGTCTTAAATCTATCATTCAATACACACTCATCATCATCATCTTTTCTCCCTTCCTTCTCTATCTCTCACTCTCATAATGTTATTTAGTGCCGATGAATAATGAATTTATTTACAACTGTGTATGGTTCATACATATGTGTATAAGTTAGCCGCCGTCGCACTAAATAATGAAATATTTCACAACACAACACAAAGACCCCAATGTGAGACCAGTGTGATCTCTCAGTATATCTGATGACAGGTGCCGACGTCTTTATTAGTCGTCAATTGAAATTAATGCATTTTCATTTCTTTTTATTGCCTTTTTTTCGCTTTTATTTAAGTATTAATATTCATTAATGTGCTAAAATTTATCCAGTGAGTAAAAATTTTTATTCTCATTTAATTCAGAGGAGTTGGATTTCTGGCTGCCTTATAATTTTTTTAAAAGTTTTAACTTTTTAACATAGAAATATCATTTATAAATCATCTTTATAAATATTGATTTCAAATTCTGATTTTGATTTGACAGTCTATTATTTGTTTAAATACATTTTTTAAAGTTTTCTATAGGCAGCCAAAAGGCAGATTGCCAACTCCGATTTAATTATTCTTTCGATGTTTAATCAAAATTTTCCCGTGGACAAACAAAAAAAGAGCAAGAATAAGCAATAAAGAGCAAAAAAACAGTAAATGAACCATGTGTCAACGCCTGAATCAAAATTTCTAAACCGTTCCGCCCCTGTCTAAAATTTAACTTAAAATATTCTTTGATTTCTAAATGATTTAAGCTAAGACAAAAAATACAAAACAGACTCCAATTCTGTCTGAATAATATTCACTGGGTTAACAATCGAACAAGCAAACGACACAGAATGCAAAATACATTGAAAAATGATGCAGTTAATTAAAATTTATTGCACATTAATATTTTATTTTATATTCAAACAGTTACAGACGAAAATTATTCTCTTCTCGCATCATGACATCGAATGTAGGTTGTGATGAGAACTTTACGCATCACATCAATATTTGCTGTTCAGTTCGGTGTTGGAAAGGCAAATAAAAAGAGATTATTAAAGTCAAAGCTACTGAAATACCACACAAATCATTTCTCGCGACTTGAGCCTATCTTAATTATCAATCAGAACCAATTAAATTTAATGCTGTGCGATCAATCAAAGCCAATTTGAATAAACTACACGGCAATAATATAAAAAAATCTTTTTTTCTCCCTTCTTTCGTGATATTTAATCGATTAAATTCGTTTTATCGCTTTACAGGTTTTTCATGCGTTTGCGTCTCGAAGTCTCTTTTTTTTCGCCTGGCCTTCTCCTGGCTTCTTTTTAATGGCACCCAGAAACTAGTTTAAGTTTGAAAGGCAAGCAACAGCAGCAGCAGAAGATATCAGCATGAGTTCATCGATTGATGGCAATTTTAATTTTTTTATAAACAATTTTTTTATAAACAATTTTATTGAATTTCTTCGAATTTCTTTTACGGTGATCAATTTTATTGTAGCGAGTTGATTCTTAGAATTTGATATAAACGAGCTGGTGTAGTAATTTACAGTAATTTTACTTCTATTTTTAAAAGGACCAGCAGCAGCCAGCTTATATGATGAATTTTAAAATGTAGCGATAAATTTCATTCAATAAAAAAAAGAAATACTTTTTTGTGTATCATTCACAAGAAGATACTTTTTCTACATAAAGAACGTGAATGAAATTTCATTTTACTCGATGACAAATGTTTATTGCCTTTCATTCGTGTGTGGATACTTTTCACTTCTCTTATTGAAAAATAGTCGATTGTTTTCCAAAGAAAGAGACTTTTTTATATGGAACTTGACTGTTGGTGCGTGAGAGATTATAAATGACTTTTTAAAGACTTTAATTGCTGTAAGGAAACTTTTAAGATTAGTCTCCAAAAAGAGCGAAATCAATAGACAAAAGATACAATTGTAGCACACACACAAAATTGACACAAATAATTTTTCATTGTGAAGATGATGCGATTTTTTTCGACAGCAAGCAAACACTGAAAAAGTTAAAAAAAAAGGTTCTTATCGAACACAATAATCTGGTGTTTGCTTTTTAACTTGTAAAACAAAGATGAATGCTCTCGATAAACAAAAGAATAAAAACATAAAAATAACGTTTGGAAAGGAGAGAAAGAAAATGAGAAATAAAGTCGATTCTTTCACATTTTATGTGTGTATATAATATATTTTGTGACTTTTTGTTTAAATAATTGTATTGAGCATGAGGCAAAAATATAAGAGAATTTGAAATAAACAGAACGTAAAGGAAGGAAAAGAAAAGAAGATGAGAATGAGTTTTTGTTGTTGTGTGTTGTAGCAATTAGCACTTTATTTCGTGATTTTTATTGATTGAACGATTTTTACTTTTTTTCATGAAAAACTTCAAAAGGATTTTTTTAAACTTCAATATTTGTAAAATTAAGATCAAAGAATACTAAAAAAAATCAATTTCAATTTTCACACACATTCAAAATTGACAACAAAATTCCTTTTTGACTCCGCGTGGGAACCAAAACAGCAACAGTTAACTGTTTGGAATTTAAACTTATCGCTTTTTGCTTTCAATAATTGATTTCAACATTCTCAATCGTATCTGAAGGTCGTTTGATAATACACCAATTTGGTTGACAAAAACACAAAAAAATATCTCGAACGGAATGCGAAGAAACTTTTTGTCTTTCAATAATCATGAGAGAATTCACATGTGACTTAATCAATATTATATTTATGTGAAAAGCAGTAGATGGAAGAACAATGTTGATCAAAGTATCGAAATTGAAGAAATCTCTTCTTTTATTGCATTATTTTTCGCCTTTTGTTATGCTACAGACCAGAAAAAATCGTAAATTGAATGCCAAGCGATTATTCAATTGAGAGGGAGAGAAAAAGAAAGAAGAGAAGCAATTCAATACTTGTATCCGCGAAAAAAAGAAGAAATCATATATACAATTTTTAATCAAATTGAAATCATCAATTACAGATTACCGAAGAGAACAGTGAAGCTGTTATTTTATTAATGACTCAGCTTCGATCTTCTCAAAAGATGACCAGAAGGTGTGCAAGAGTATGTGTGTGAGCACCTAAATTATGCTTTCATTGAGAGCGCACGATAATATACACACAAGAGGTGATAAATAAGAATAAATGCATATTAAAAATCCATTTTATACAATTAATGCGATCGTATTTATTATGTTTACTGTACTTCTTTTTAGCGCTCTTATAAAAGAGTTATAACCTTGTAGATTCACTTTGTAATTAATGAAATACTCTTAATTAGGTATCTAAAGTCTATTTATGCTTTTAACTATTATAAAATTAATGAAATAATGAAATTAATTTCAATTTCAAAATGTAAACAAAATTTTTAATAAAATGTAAACAATAAATTCAAAAAAATACGTTATTTTTAAAATGCGTTTAAATTCAAATTTAACTTTTCACTTCTCTCTGTTTCGGTTGAAAAATCAATGGCATTGGCGATACGATAAGTTAATATTGATGATGCTAAGAATTGAAAGAAAGACCATTAACCACAAATTAAATTGATTTCGATTCTGTTCAGCATTGCTTGCTGTTCAGTGGAAAACGATTAGCAATGTTAAGTGAATATTTGCGTGCAAATAATAGAATCATTTCAAACATTAAAAATCAACCAGACGGCAATAATAAGAAATTATTTTTAAGCTCACTCTTCATTGACAGACACTAACCGTAATCTCTCACTCTCTCTCGCGCGCGAGAAGAACAAGAAAAAACATTGAACAAAATAAAAAAATGTGTATTGAAAAAGAAAGAAGGAGAAAAATTATAAATTGACTTTTGAGGTGCTTTTTGAACCTTTACCGAAACTAATTACAACCGATATATCAACGTATGGTCGTGTTTCACATTGTTGCTGTTTTTTTCTTCCTCTTTTATGGTACATATGTGTATGAAAAAGAAGAAGAAAGCAAATCTCATTTATAGACAAAATCGGCATTTCAAGATCAGTCTCTTAGTCAGTCACACACACGCAGGGGTTTATTATTTACCAATTTGTTAAATTAGGCTGGAAAATGATCAAAACAATGAACGTAGGTGTCTATTTAGGCTGATGTAAAAGTGAAATTTCTTTTCTTGGAGACTTCTGGCTTTCTTTTGTAGTTAAATGGAAGGTAGAAATGTTCTCAACATGTTTTTGACTCTGTTGTATTCATTGTGGGATTTTTGATTTATTTGACTAATTTATCAATAAGCCACAGACGAAAAAAAAATTCTTTTCTCTCCCTCTTTTTTTTGTAATTTCGATTATCATTCTTCTCTGCCACTTGATCAAATCTCATTTTAAAATTTTTTTCCATCGATACAGTCACTTATAATGATCGATTGTTGTATAGAGAAGCTCTTAAATATCAATTTGCAATTCAAATCTGTTAGGTTTTCTTTTGTCAATATAAAGAATTAAACAAAGATGGGAGCAGCAACAGCAGCAGCTAAAAAATCATCATCACATTCTCATTTATGGCAGTGACCACTTAAATTCAAATAAATTACCAATTTGATAGATAATTAATTTCTAATAAAACGAAAATTGTATTCATTGTGATTTTTGTTCGACACGTTTTTGGACATTTTTTGTAATTTATAAAAGAGAGAAACTGTCTATGCTGATTGACAATATTTTATAGTCACTAAAATGACAATTTGATTTATAACTTTACCGTGAAATTGTCAATCGTCAAACGAAAATCAAAGAGAATTTGTGTTCAGTCATTAATGAATTTTATTGCTTTAAGTTTCTACTTTTTGTTTTGTTTATAATGAGCTCAAATAACTTCTTCTCAGAAATTATCGATTTATAGCTTGCTCACTCATGCTTACATTTTATTCAAATTTAATAAACATCTTGTGCAATTTCACACTTAATTCGGGTGGCCAAAAAAGAGGAAAGAAACAATTTATCAATTCGCAAACAGAAAAAAAGAGAGAATATTAGCAAATTTTATGGCCTTCGTCTTTCTCTTTCCCGCTCTTTTACCCGACTTGGCAAAAAGCAATAAAAAAGAATTCTGACGGATTTTCGTTTGATGTGTCGCTTGTGTGTCACTTTGTGTGAAAGGCTTTTATTGCTTCTTCACAATTGATGACATAAGAAATTATTTGATGGTGGTCCCTTCCTTTAAATGTGCTTGTTTTCTTTCATGTATCAACAAACAAGAAGTTCTATGAATCGAATTGTAATTACATAAGAGAAACAAAATATTTGGAAATAAAAATTTAAAATTTATAGCGTCATTTGATTATGCAAAATAAGCGATATAATTTCTTTCTATTTCTCTCTGTTTTGTTTTTTACAAGCAATAATAATAGAAATAGCTTGCTTTCTGATGGTCTTTTAAGATCACTATAAATCACTTTTCGAAAATAAATTAAACACTATTCTCTCTCTTTCTTTCACTGACAAAAAGCAATCGAAAGAGAAAAAATAAATGTGGAGACACTCTAAGCATCGATTCTGAATAGATAAATGATTTTTATTTCCAATGAACCAAGAGAGATGAAAAACATACAAATAAATATTCAAAAGACGAATCACAGTCGCCCCATAAACGATTTCTTTTCGTTATTTTATTAAAATAAATAGTTTGACTGCCCAAAAATGTCTTGTTATCAATTTATATTGCTTTTTATTCTCACAATCATTTTATGGTTATTGAATTTTTATTGCCTCTTTTTTTCGAGAGGGTTATTAGTCAAAAGAAAAAAGAAAAAAAAAAGAAGTGAGTTGGGAGACATCATTAAAAGTATCAAGAAGCGATTTTTTATTGGTTGCAATTTCGAAAATTTTTAATGATTTTTTGCCGTTTGTTTGATAGTTCTATGTTGAATAAAGGTGGAGATAATAAGAATTTAATGTTAGCTATGATTAAAGTTATTTTTCTAAAGCTTCAGTTTTAAATTTTGTAAAATTAATGTTTGTTCAAGAGAGAATCATTCAAGGGGATGCTAACTTGCAAGAAGAAACTCTCTCGATTTTTGCACTTGTTGGCGTATTTTGCATTTTTTTTTGCCTTGTGTCAGTGAATACGCTTTGAAAGAAATAATAAAATGTTCAGAAATTCTAAAATCCTTCGTCAAAAAAGTTTCATATTCAGGAAATTCGTTAAAATTTGAATTTAAAATAGTTGTTAAATTTCAAAATTTCTTATAAATTCATCTACAATTATTAAATACAACTGTAACTGGTTTAAGGTCGCTAGGTCAACATCACAATTATTCATTGTATCATTATTGTTATGAATTTAAATTAAGAATTAAATAAATTTTCTATCATTATTGTTAAAAACAGACAAATTTGTCTATACCGGCAAAAATTTAAAACGTCTCTATTTTCTTAATTAGTCAAAATTTATTCAAATTTATTTGGTTAGAACTAAGATATTATTTTTTTCAATGTAAACAACTAACATTTGGAATATGGATAGCTTTCCTTGATATCTTAAATTTAAAATTTTGCCTGTACAGACAAATTTGCCTGTTTCAACAACTCTGAGTTCAATGAGTTATGTAATAATAAAAATATTTTGTATTTCTTTTTAAACAAATTTTTGTCTCAATGAAAAAATAATTTTTTCAAATGTCCTCAACAGTCGCTAGTAATATAATTCACTTCATGAATGTAACCCAATATAATGAGCAAAAGTACTCATTTTCTCTTTCTTTTTTTTTTGCTCGCAAGTAGCAATGCTATAAAATAAATAAATTCCATATCTCCTCGGTCTTAAAGATAAATTGAATTCAACAGTAATTTGTCAATAATGACACAAACATAAAGCATTTGTAAGCAATGTAATGTGTATCTTCGACTCTATTTATCTTCTCTATAATATCGACCAGCGAAAATAAAATAAAAACAGCAATAATAGCAATGAGCAATGAGAGTAAAAAGAGATGGAGGTCGATGGAATCATAAGCAGGGAGCATGAATGATAGAGTTTTAATTAAGATAAGGCGAACTCTCAAGCAAAAGATACTGCATCAATTGAATTCGAAATGAGACTCTGAATTAAATAGAAATTTTTTCTCGCTCGCAAATTTCTTTCTCTTCTTATTTTTTTTTTTCGGTCTAACTTCACTTTGCAGAGAGTGTGAGTGAAACTGAGAAAGATTTATGTGTTATCAAAATGAAGCATTGAGTTATAGAGTGTAAATGTCTTTTTTATTTAAATTTTTTTCTGTCCCTCGTTGTCTCGTCTGGAGTTTGAGTTGCTGCTGCTGCTGTTTCATTACATTAAGAATTATAGTTATAGTTTTCGATATATCCCCAAGAAAAATGTTATATTTCTATAGAAATCTGAATTAAGTGAAATTAAGAAGATAAGAGGCTTCGGTTCATGTTTGTTATAGCTTGCTTATGTATAAATAATCATTGAGCTATCTATAATGCGTTATTTCTTGTCTTTAATGCTTATGAGGGATATTAGTCAATTTCGAGTGTTAGGTGAGAAAGAATTTTTTGAAGAAAAATTCAGAGATTGAATAAAACGAGTCACACCGACAATCATTGATGATGTTGAACATTTTTCAACAGTGTGAATAGACAAAAGAAACAAGAGACAAAATGATTTTTATTTTTGAACATGGGCATAATCTGAATGGGATTTTAATAGGCTCTTTTTAATCTTTCGAAAAGAGTTGCTTATGGCCACAAAGACCACCCGCAATTATTGATGTAATTCTTTATTAACGCGACGGAAGAAATGTGTATCGTAAGAACATTGACAATATATATCACACCAGCCGATGTGCGATTGAATAATAAATTTATAAAAGAATCACTGGTATGGAGATGAAGAATGAATGGAAAGAAATAAAGAGAAATAAATTTACTGAAGATGGATGTTTGTTCCTTATAAAAAAAATATTCTGCAAGTGAGATCGTATTTTTATACATTTTGCTTATATTTGAAATTGATATTGAATGGCATCATAAATTATTATTGACATAACAAATGAATCCACGACTCAATGTCGATAAGGTTCTCTTCTCTCATATAAAGGAATGTGTGAGATGGAAATTTGAACAGATAAATTGTTTATTTCTCGCAAGTGAGTATCGAATGATTTTAGTTCATTGTTTATTTTTAGAATAACAATTGAGTAATCATTAGTTATAAATTTCAAACAAATACTAAATTACATTCTTTGTCTAGAGACAACCAAATTGCGAAAAATTTTATGAGTATTTCTAAATCAATAAATATTTTACACGGTCACTTGGCTCACAGTTTGAACTCATGTTCTATTGCAAAAACATATAGAGGCGCCTTATCTCTTACACACAATTCTCCATATGAGCAAGTAAAAAACAAAAAATGTCATTAAAACATTTTATCGATTTTGCCAAGTTTTTAATGTCGAACACGCTATAGCAGCAATTTCAATTTAAATATTTTTATGCCCTCTTCTCACTTCACTTGCAGTGATCATCGTGCCTTTAACAACCTTTCATTTCCATATTTAAAAACAAAACAAAAAAGCAAAACAAAAATCGATTCTGATATTATTACATTAAAAAATTGTTTAGTGGAGGCATAAATGTGTCGTATTGTGCGAAATGGGTAAATGTCGACCGCATGGGGACACACACAATTTTAGTTTTGTTCATTCTCTTCTGCTGCATTTAATTTGTGGTCATGTAATGCCAATAAAGTTCACTTTTTCTGTCTGCTGTGTCGTGTTCTCCTTATGGAGCAGCGATGTGATCAATACTTGCAGCAAGTAACAAATTGGTCGTGTCAATTGATACATAAGCATTGTCTCACTAATTTCAGCATAAAAACAATTTTGTTAGGTCGCATAAGAGATCATGAACGTGATAAGATAAGAAGAGAAGAGGATGGTAGTAGTAGACATGACATTGCACATACGAGAGGTGCGTCCCGTTCAATTCTGTATCGAAAAAGAGAAAATTTGTTCATGAAAGAGACAATTGTCTCTTTTTACAGACGCCAGTGGTCGTGTTGTGTTCACATTTCAGTATTTTACAAAAGTTTCTCTCTTGCTTGCTCTTGTAAGTTTTCTTATGTCAGTTCCGGTAGAAAATGAATGAGAATCGTTCAATTGGAACTTGCAAGGCTAACTCTCACTGTTTGAAACAATTAAGAAAGTAATTCAGGATTGAAAGTAAGGAAAATTGCTGCTGCTGCTGCTGATTTGTAATGAATGTCATGTTTTTTGCAATAACTAGTGATGTCTACATGACACTATTACAGTAGCTTTGCTACAATTTCTCAGATTTCTTTCATTTTCTTAAGAATCTTCGAATGGAATTTTCTTTTTCTTTGTTCTTAATCAGGTGTAATTGTAATGAGAGAACAAAAAAGAACATTTAATCGACATGAACAAACACAGACACACACAAAAAAAAAGCAAATTGTCATGTTAAAAGAAACAAATTGGCTTGCCTGAACAATGTTAAAGTTATTTTTTAAATACATGAATGGATGCTTATAGGCACAGCAAGTTTTCGAGTGTGAATGACTCATGAAAATACAGAAGCTTCATTAAAAATCATCTTCAAGATGTCATAAAACAATTTTTTTTTATCTCGCAGTCTCATTTAGTATTCATATCAGGCAAATAATAAAAAAAAAATCTTCTTTATTTTTGGACAATGACAATTCTTAAGAAATTTGATATTGAGATCAAAGTTCTATCACCTGTTTGAATTTTTTTTATGAATCATAGATGACGCCAAAAATTCAATATTAAAAGATGATAATTTTATTTTTAGCAAAAGAAGCGAGAGAGAGAAAAGAAAAATAAAATAAATTTTAATTAAATTACCCTGTTGAGATGACTACTGTTATGTTTATCGCAATTTGCTTCGCTGAAATGTTTATATGATTACTAATAAATAAAATAAAGATTTCAATTCATTGATAAATTTTTTTTTTGGCAACGAATTTAAGAAAATTTATCAATAAAAAAGACACAGAAACTTCTTCTTAAGAAGAAATATATTATCGGTGAGTTTAAATCGAAAGTGTTATAAAGATGTCATGCCACTTGCTTGGTTTCTCGCGAGAAACACTAACTAATGAGAAAACAATATTCAACGCATTTAAATTATTAAAAAGGCATTGAAAGATACAAAATCACGTTTAAAAATTATGAGCTGCTGTTGCTGCTGCTTTCTTGCTTTTTCTTTCTTTTACATACACAAAAATTACGATGCTTGATGAAGATATTCTTAACCAATTTTATTTTATTTTCGTGCCACCGAATTTATGACATTGGCTTTGTCGTAATTTTTACTTTTTTTTTCTTCTCTTCTGTATATAAAGGGGATCCTTTTATTACCATTGACACAACACCTGTCAATCGTTCAGCTACCTTTTCTTTCTATCTCTGTATAGGTCTAGTTCATAACATTTCAAAATATATATATATATATATTGATTGAAGAACTTGGAGGGAAAAGAAGAAATTAAGAAAGAAAGAAAGATTTTTATCGTTTGAAATGTTTATGAGATTGGTTATTTCTACTGTATGGATATTTATTGAATTTTGAGTTGAAATTTATAAGACGATTGAAATTGACGACAAACGATTATCGATCTTGCATCATCAATTCTTACTTTTTTGGGTTTAAAGAAATGTCTTAATTAAAATAAGGAGAAAAAAAAACTTAATTGGGAAGAACATAACTGCTTGCTTACAGTTATCAATAAATATTATTCAAGTGTTTTTCATGTAGAACTACATAATAAACAATGACATCAAAGAAAATTTAAATTCATCAATGTTTATCATTTAGCACATTTCACTCTATCGTTAACTCGTAAATTTCACAATGACTTAATTCACTAAAGAGAATAATCAGCAAAAAGGTTGAGAATTTTGAATGAATAGTTTTGTGGGTGATGAACATTATTGCTGGCATCATATGTGTGACTGAATTAACAGTTAACAATAAGATTTTACTATAAATCTTTATAAACATGCGACTATTGCATATTCAGCCGACTAGAAACAATAATTTTTAGCACTCTTAGTATAGAATAACAAAACTATAGTGATTTTCAATTCACACATAAATTACTGGGCGTATGTGCATGCTAAAGAAGAGTACACATTTGCTGCTTACTTACGTGTATGTGCAATTTTCATATAGAAGTTTAAAAGAGCTGCCTTTTTGATATATTTTAGTTGATTTAACGTTGCTGATTGTGTCGAGAGCTGATGTGTGTTTTTGTAAGTAAAATTACAATGCAAATGCAGGTTTTTGTCTTTCTCGCTCTCTATCTGTGAATGTTCATTTAATTTTCACGCAACATAGGATAATTGTCTCTCATCTACTTGTATTTTGTCATGGATTTTAGTCTTTAGCTGTTTATCATAACTGTGCAAGACACTCTTGAATAAAAATGAAGTAATTACACATTTGACCTTCTCTTTCTTTCTCTTTTATTTTGCCGTACAATTCAAAAAATATCATAAAAATATTTTTTTATTAATCCAAAAAAGTAATATTTTTAATTGATATTAATTTAGTGCTAAAGAGCATTTACTGTTGATGGGTTGATTCACACACTGTATCTATATATTGGCGTCATCATGGTGCTTGCTCTCTTGCTCGCATGTTTATATTGTGTGATTTTTACAGTATTTGTTATTGTCGAATTTCAACGCCCGCGTTTCCGCTTATGTCAATTGCTTGCTTCACTTACATAGACATTGGTCGAAGGAAAATATATATATATATAAATGAATAAATGAATGTTTTCCATTAGAGCACATTTTAATTGGATCTCTCGTTGAAACAATAAATGACAATACATGTTATGATATGTGAGTGAGTAATTAATGAGAAAGACCTCAAAAAATATGCTACTGCTGCTCCATAATTGATGGTTTATGTTGACGCAATATGTCACTCCATCATTTTTTATACTTTGCTTCTTCTAAATAAATTACACGTTATCACTTAATGGAATTAATTACAAAAACAAATGAAGTCAGAATAAAACAATTTTTTGATGATGACGATGAGTGAATTATTTAATATATGTGCGACTTGTCTTACAGGATGTCTGCCTTATTCTCATATATATCGAGAGCAAACCAATTTTATTATGAAAAATTAAATTGATAATACACGCTACAATGTGGTGAGCGTTAATTCGGGAAGTGTTTGAAATGCTTGCATGTTGATTTAATTGATGATCAGATGAGTCAATCTAATTGTCGTTCATATATATATACACACACACGAATGATTATCGTATTTGGAAGAAATTCATTAAATCATCATTAGGCACATCCTTATTAGATGCGATAAGAATTTTATTCTTTATAAGTCAGTAAAGTTTCAATTTATTGTCTCAAACATACGAAATAAAATTCTTTAAATTATTTATTTACAATTCACATTTCTTGAGGAAGTAAACAAAACAATTTAATGTTTTACCTTTATTATTTTGCACTTGATTATTGAGAAAATTCAAGAAATAATAAAATTGTAAACAAAATATTTAAATTCAAATTTCAGTTTTTTAACCTTAGAAATTTTTCATTAAAAAATCCAGTGAAAAAAGAAGAATTTTTTTGCCAAACAGCTCAAAAGAAGAAACGGTCAAAAATCGCATCGAAGGTGAACTCATTAATAATTCCGACTCTGACGAGTGAGTGAGTGAGTGAGTGAGAGAGGGCAAGCAGTCAAGCGATAAGAATGAAAAATATAATCATTTTTTTATGTATAAGCCATTGCTTCAATCTTTAATTCACGAATTCACTTCGAAATAGCAAGCAAACAGACAAACACACAAAGTTGTGTTTTTTTAAACAATTCAGCTCTTAAATCGAATGGAAATTGGTGGAATCCATTTTTGATATTATTTCAGTTGCGGTTTGATGATTTTTTCGTAGATGCCTAAATACATATAATTTTTTTCCCTCTTCTTCCATCCATCGCATATCTCTTGGCTTCCATCAACCTGTCTCTCTATCGCATGAATGTGTTATTGTTCCATTTGGAAGGAAATCGCTTCAGTAAATATATTCAATGAGCAAAGCAATTACATTTGATTAATAATCATACACGTCACACTATAGGAGCTGCTGTTACATCTTTCTCTCTCTCTTCTACTCTCCTCGAAGTGGTTGTTAGTCACAATAATTTAATTTTCATCGCGCGGCATTGTGTTTTTCAGCCATGTATGAAGAATATGTGTAACATAAAAAATATACGTATAAGTAAAAACATGACATGTATGATGGATTTTTCGAAAGAAAATCTGCCATGCTTCAAAGCACAAGCTTGTCGTCATTAAGTAAGTAGAAATAGAGAGAGAAAGATCTTTTTCGTTCCTATATAAATCGAAGTTTTTCTTTCATTTGATGATGATGTTGATGAATGAATAGAAGAAGAGCAAAATTACTGTAATTTTAGTTCTCATTTTTATTTTTTTCGCGCTATCTCTTCCCAATGATCGCATCGCATCAGGTATTGATTTTAATCTATTATAAAATCATTAGAGGTGAACCGAAGTGGAAGAAAAAAATACGAGAGAATTCTATGGCTGACTACGATATATTCAATTGTTTCTTAGAATTTTTCGTATGTTTGTTGGAATGAATTTTGAAAAATAATTTTGCAAAAGATTTTAAATTAAATTACACAGAGAAGAAAAGTTTTTCTAACTGGCATAAAATTTGTGTCAAAAAGCATAGTTATGAGGCTTAACAAGGAAACTTTACTAGACTGATAAAACTTTTTAGAAGTGTTGAAAAATCTTATAAGCGTCATAAAAAGTTTCATGAGTCTAACAAATTTTGCTATTTAGGACTCATAACTATGCTTTATTGGCAAAAACTTTATGCCAGGTAGAAAAGTTTTTTCTCTGTGCACTTTTAATTTTTTTATGGTATTTGTTCAAGTATCATGAGATTTTATTTGTTTAAGATTCTAAATGAGTTGCCATAAATTCTAGAAATGTAAACAAAATCAAACAGAACAAAAAATTCAAAAAAATTTAAAACTTTAATGATAAATAAAATGTTCAATATATAACCGTTAAATTACAAATTGAATTTTTCAAAAAATTCAAAAATTGTTTTAAACTTCAAAAACTAATCAACCGTTAAGCTACAAATTTTGAAATTTTTAAAATTTTTCCGTTAAAATAAAATTTCTTATTAAATTTGCAAAAATAAAAAGAGAAAACTGTCCGAAACAATATGAAAAAAAAAATATATTAAAAAATCGTGTCAAGTCTCATCTTCATCTCTAACTACCGATCTATATCATTTAAGCTATATTTCACTCTCATTTGAGGTGAATAATAAAAAGAAGTAAAAAAAACGAGCAAGAGAAGCAAAGGTTAGTTAAGTCATAAAATTGTTTCTTATAACTAAGATTTTTAATGATTTTACCATCACACAACACAACACCACATTCGCTGCTAAAAGACAATCATTAAGAAATAGCTCATGTATGACTAACATCATCTGATTATATCAAAAAGAAATTTTTTGTTTTACCTTTTATTGTCTTTTATTTCCTTTAACAACTTCTTCTTCTTTTTGTGTGTGCATTAATTTATTTTCACTTTGTAAGAAAGAAAGAAAAAAATCCAGATGCGAGCTAAAAATTGACACATTCAATATACATGAGGGGTTCAATATATATTTCTCAATTTTTTCGATCAATTTATAATTCCATTAGGGGTTGATTGACACACGCTATAGACAGACAGAAACCGTTTTCTTTGTCTTGCGAACACGCAGTTAAGTTCTAGTAGCAGGTGCAGTGTTTGGTCTACGCAAGAGTGGACAGCTAATTGATTCCTTCACAAACAGCCGAGGAGTTCAATGAAGTGAAACGAAATGATGACGCTCAACAGGCAGCGACGAGCAAGAGACTTTCGAATATGTGTATGTGCAAACATAACTTGGCTATGGCATGCAACAAGTACATGTCATTCAATTCAATTAAGCATGTTTCAAATGGGAAGCATTTTTACCACTTTTCCTTTTCATTTGATGGTAGTCAACAGAGTAAGACACAATAAACAAAAAAAAATATTTTATTTTTTGCTGTCTTCCTCTTAAAAGTCACTGAATCAGAAATTTTCTTGTGTCTCACAAGTCATTGGCACTTAAAATTGCTCTCTCTCTCTCTCTCTGTTGAGTATGTGTGCAACAATTTATATAGTTGAGGAAGCTTTAATTGCGGTTTAATACAAATGAGACACCTCACCGCCAGTCGATATATAAATTGGTAAAAGGCAACAAGCAAGCAAGAGAAGACACACATAAAAGAAAACCTAATGATAATTATGCGTTTATATATGATGAAAAAAAAAATTCATTCGAATCATAAAGGAAATGTTACACTTCAAAAAACACAAATATCTTTAAACAATAATAATTACACATTTTATACACACTCTTCTTATATGGCAAAAGAATGAAGAGTATATAATATATTTTTAATCATAAAATCAAGCGAAAAAAATAAGGGAATTGTATAGACACATATAAATAATTTACTTTTTTTTCAGTTAAAATAAAAGAAGAGATCAAAAGAATATGATAAAGAATTTTTCTCTTTCCCGATGTTATGAAGAAGCTCATCAGTTTTTAGCATATTTTTTTAAATGAAAAATTTTATTTTATCAAGAAATCATTTTGTCTGTCTGTCTATAATAAGATCTCTAGATACCTAATAGACTTCGTTTGTCTGTGCAAACGTCTACAAAGACAAAAATTCGAAAATTGTAATTTTAAATCTTAGAATTTTGTTATCTTGTTAATTCGAAAATTTATGAAACTATTAAAATCTAAAAATCACTTGATTTCGAAAATTCAGGAAAATTCTCTCTACAGTAATTCGAAAAATTCAAGAAATGGTAATAAACCGGTTTTAGCGAAAAAAATTAGTCATTAAACAACGCTAATAATCGCAAAACATCACAAGAAGAAATTGCACAATCGGCTGAAAATTCCAAAAAATATTTTACGAAAATCACCCAAAAACACTAATTTTCATTCCTTAGAGAAAAAATTTTAAAGCAGGATTATGAAAATAGATATCTCTTTGTCTACTTTTCATAAAAGCTTATGAAATGTGAAAAGTAGAAATTTTTTATTATTCTGCTTTAAAGGGAATGATCTATATTTAAAAAATGCGCTTCAATCACTTGTCTCGATGACTGAATTAAATTTTTCTCCATTCAGGGTTTAAAGACCAACATATTACAATTCAACATATTTTCTTAATATGGATTATCTACATATACCTATATAACTAAGAATAACCGCATGTGTGAAACTCTTTGGTTTAGTACTTTTTTTAAGTCTTTCGTAGCAATATAAATTTAAATTACGACAGTTGCCGAGGAGAAGAGAACAATAGACAACTAACTTCGACTTCCATTGCCTCAATTAATTACTTACGTGCATGATATTGTGAAATAGATCACTCATTCGCGATTAAGCTTGCTCTCTTCTCAAGACTGAAGTGATTTGTCGAGATTTTTTTTCTTCTCTTTGTTTCAATTCCACACACATAAAGAAATGAAAAGAAAAGAAAAATAAATTTTTTAATGTTGTGTGAGTTGCGCTCTCAATCAGTCGCGCTTCCAATCAATTCATGTTCAATACTGTTCGACAATGTGTCCGATTGGTCAAGTAATTCATGCGAAGCGCACACTCAAACTTATATTTATTGGGAGGTCGGTCGATTTGCCACCCATTATTTTTGTGTGTGTTTGTGTGTTTGCTTCTCGCCAATTTTATGAATTGTTAATTTATTAATAAAATAATGATGTGCCTCGTCACCGCCTCATCGTCAACAGAATCGACTGTTATACACTCATAAATGAACGAAAAATGTTATCATATTAATGAAGCATTAATTTACATATGAAATTGACTTCTGGCTGTATTTATTGCATACTTAATCATCATATTCTTATGAACACAAAAAATTTTTTTTGCGGCATATGCGATAAACGACCAATTTGGGAATGACATTTATTTTCACTCCTTTGAGTGCTTTTCCAATAAATATTTAAGCAGTTATTGACTTGAACATACACACACACACAATGTTGCTTAATATCAAGGGCGGGTGTTTGTTAAATAATTAAAAATAAATCATTCAAATTTTAAATGAAGGGAAAGAGAAAATTTGCATAATTTTGATGTTATTTTGTCACATTTTTATTCTTTTTTGATGCCGTAACCCGCATCGATAGTTAATTAGAATGTTTCGTTTGTTGTTTGTGAGAAACGACAAGTTTATTGAACAGTGACAAATTTATGCGACAGGTGAGCGTTCTTCAGCTGTACACATACGCAGTTCATGTTAGTAAATAAGCGGCATTGTGGAACATCAATTTGGATCAAATATTTTCACTTTATTATAAAATTTTTTTGTTTGAAATAATGAAAAAGCAGAGCAATGATTGTCAGATATTAAAAAGTCTAATTTTATCGGCGAAAGAGTATTTGTTTTATATATTATGAGGTATAATTAAGCTTTAACTAACAATATAAAATGAAACGAGAGTCAATTAATGCTCACGTATCATTTACACATTAAAACCATTAGAGAGAGCTACATAATCATAATCCATATGTAAATTAATTCAATTATTCTTCGACTTGCCTCTTTTTTCAATTCAATGTTTTTGTATTTTTTTTTATTTCGAAATTTAAAACAAAATAGATTACATTTTTTAGGTACATCTGACCATAATAATGAAAAAATTCACACATAGTCGATTCTGGTTGAATTTTACAATTCTTAATAAATTTTTTGTTTGCTTCACAGTTTTTCTCTTTTTTTTCATACATTCGTGAATTAATTGAATGTACCCAACCAAGCATGACAATAAGATTGTTCATCTCTCTATAGGTACACACACACACACTACTCTATAACTGCCTGCGGACTTTTCATACTCACAGAATAAAATTTTAATTTTTAAGAAATAATGGAAAATTTTTTGAAACTGAAAATTTCCGTTAAATTCAATTTCAAATGTTTTGTACGTAAAAACGTACGTTTTACTTTTGTTTATTGTTTTGTTTTGAAAATCATTTTATAAATTTTATTAAAAATCTCTTTGAACTTAGCTATATTCTAACTATAAAGTGCTTGAATTTGAAGATAAGAGTTATAGGTATACGATACAAGTATAATAGTTATTTTCTATCATTTCTAGAACAAAAATTTCTTCTTATTATTCAACTCAAAGTCATTCTTATTTTTCGGACGAAGAGAAATTAAAAGCCCATGAGCTATGTTACATGTTTGCGGTCAATTGATGAAGATGAGGATTTCCTTTAATACACACACATTCTACTGTTCAGTTAATTGAACTTGAAGTAATCGCCCGCGTAAGTATGAATTACTGCTAAATAAATTTTGTAATCCTTCAAATGTCTATAAATTTGCATATCACATGACATACAAGTATTAAGGAAAAAAAATATGTAGAGGCAACAACAGCAGCTAAATCTGCATCAGAAAATCTATAAAATAATAAAAATATAATGAAACTTTTTCTATCATTAATTCTCACAATTAAAATCTATTATTAAATTGACAATGCGCGATGGAAAAAAAGTGCATGCATTATTAGAAACGCATCGGGAAACATAAACTCGGAGATTTGCATTCGTGATTTGAATTGTCTTGTTGCGCACACGGTAGTTTTTATTTCACATTCTACCTCTCTCTCATGCTCATTTTTGTCGATTGATTATTGTAGATAAAGAGTCTGGCGTGCATATTTATATATGTATTTGCTGCTGCTGTTGCAGTAGATCAAGATTGTCTCCAACTTCAATTGTTCCATTCATGGATTTTCTCTCTCTTTTGCATACACAAGCTTCAAGAGAATCACAGAAGTGTGTAAAATCCATCTCAATAATCTTTTACTTACCTTGCTTTCTTGCATCAAATTATAATTATCATTATTTATAGGAATAATAAAATGAGAAGGAAAATTAATTACAATTTATGATTTTTTTTTCTTTCACTCATTCTAGCATGTTGAAGTTCAAAAGTCTATGAATCATGGGATAGAATGGATGAAATTAGCACTTTTATCACGATTTTTTTCCTCCTTATTTTACTTTAGACTCGCCATAGAGCAGCAACAACAGCAGCAGCAGAGTTCTTTTTAATTTCCGACGATCTAGTTGAAAAATTTCAGTCATTCCTAATCACCTTTGTTTAATCGCTAACACAACCGAGCGTGAAGTCAATTTTTTTCCTTTCTTTTTTATTTTTTAAAAAGAAATTAAAGTTCCACAAAAGTCTAATGTGTTCACATGAAAATGAAAGATTTAAAGACCATTTTTTATAGTCATAAGAATTGTTTCTATTGGATTGCTTGGGAAATTTTTCTTTTTTGCTTTATTTGTGTGATTGTTATAGTTCAATTTGATTTCATTGTAAAATAAAATGAAATGATTCTTCGTTTTCAAAACTTTCATCGATTTCCCAACGCACATCAATTTATTTTGAAAATAACATCTTTTTCCCAAAGACTTTATTTAAAAGAAACATCAAAAAGAAAGAGTGAGAGAGAGAGAAAAATCAATTAGTGAGATCTTTAAACAAAATAAATTGATTGACATGCAAATGTGTTTTTCAGCTCTCTTTCTGTGTGTATTTTTAATTCAACAAGCAAAGACGAGTGGAGTTCATTTAGCAAAGAATTTTCTATTGATGATGAAAAATTAAAAATACATATATTGAGAGATGAACAGAAGAGGCCGTTAAAAAGTCATCAATCAAATCAATAAGTTGAAATGTTGCCAACTTTGTCTTAAACACATTTCCAAGTAACTCACGAATTGTCTATTGAAAGCAGATGATTAATGTATTAATTGCCGCATCAAATCAATTATCGAAAGAGAAAAAATGTTTAAATTTAGGTGAAAAAACAAATGTCATTGCTTTTGTTTGCTCCACATTTTTTCTTCTATTCTTGCTAATGAAGTGCTATTTGATGAGCGTTCTAGATGATTGAGTTGCGAGTGAACCTCGATTTGTTACGTTTACACAAAACTTTTTGACTTTTTGACATCGTGCTAGCTTGTTGTGAGGGGTGAAAGGACGATAATTTAACAAGTTAAAACAAATAATGACCACGCGTTGAATTTTCATTTCAAACATATGCTCAAAATACTCACGAATATCATTGTAGATCTTTTATCGATAAACCAAAAAGTAAATTCATTATTTTCGTTTTGAATATCTCTTTTTCACTCTACATAGAAAGCTATAAGGGCCATTAAAGGCAATAACAATTTTCTTACAATATTAAAAGTCGAATTGGATAATAAAAAATGAACGTATAACAGCAACACAATACCAAATGAAAAGTTAAGTTTAATATATGCAAATAATATGACTAATTAATAGAAACCCGCAACATATACATTCATTCACTCGCTTCCATGTGTTTTCACTTATTTTCAGTTTTTTTGTGAAATTAAAACTTTTGTAGTTTTGACAAATTGTTCTTAAATGCACTTTAAACCTTTCATTCATTAAAATTTTTCTTAGGTTTTCGGTAATATCATACCAAAGAAAGAGAATATTTGGGGAAGGAAAGCTATTAAAAAGCCAGAAATGATTTTCAGTTCGATCGCTTTGCGGACTCATTTTCCCTTCACTCAACATAACGCGTTAACAAATACTCGAAAAGTCGATAGAATGCGCGCGAAAAATTTTCCTCATTTTTGTGGTAATGGGTGTTGTAAGTGAGGGATGAGGGTTAACTGACGGATATATTAAATATCATAAGAAGGCGATAGAGCGGTGAGAGTGAGTGAGAGAAAAAGTTGAATAATTAAGTACCATAATGAAATCGAAAAATCGTATGAAAATTCATAAGAAATAATAAAAACTATTATATTTTGATGGATATTTCTGGTATCGTGGAATTGAATGACTTACATTAAAAGTGAACTGTTTTTTAGGTGTAAATTCTTTCTTACAAGTTCACTGTTTTTTATGAGCTACTATAGCAAGCATTCTGTTTCTGTTTCTGTTCCCTTGCTGCCTGTTCTTTCATGAATTTATTAATATTGGTATTTTTAGTCGGTCGGTGCTTATATATCGTGACGAATAATTAATGGCAAAAAATAAAGTATAACATGCTGACGAACGAATCAAACTCTTTTTTTTTTATTTTATGCTATATTTCGACAGAAGTGAAACATTACAATTCGAAGCATTTATTTCGCGTTTCCTGTGACTACTACCACTAGCCAAAGCAATATGACGGCATCAATGACTTTTTGTTCTTGCTTCTATATATATTTGTATGCATTACAAAGTTCAATAGTTAATTTTATTCTCTCTCTCTCTCTCGCGTTAACACTCGTTTGCTCTTTTATTTTAATGATAATTAAAAAAATAAATTTTTTATGACTATAGAGTCAAGAATTTATTGTGATGCAATGAGTAGAACACAATTCGTGGGCTTAAAATTCAATATAAATATTCACAACTTTTGGCTGGCGCTGTTAGTTATAGCCAATGGCCAAGTTTCGTGGTGCGGTGACCAAACAACAATGTGGTATTAATACAACACACACAGGACGTTTGATAGATATATTGCTAATATATTTGGTCAGAAAAGTGTACACGAATATATAGTTTATGCTTCGGTAATTTTTAATGTTATTTATTCAGATTTCATTTGATGATAATGAAATTTATATTCATTAACTTCTTTCTCTCTCTACCTATATGTTGTTACTTTATTCTTTTTTCGGTAATAACTCGGGGTTGAATCGAATGTTCTTCCGAACACAATCGTCAATTGTCAGTCACACGGGCGCATTTTTCTCCCTCTTAAAGAAAAAAACAGAACAACAGCAAAAATGAGTTCTATTTGACTTTTTGACTTGATTAACGGCACTTATTTTTTTGGGAATGGGGAGACCTTCTTCATTGTTTGTATTAATATTTTTTTCTCGGTTCTTTATCACTCATTAGCACGTAAATTTCATTTTGAGCTTTCTTGAAAAGTTAATTGCCTCCAATATGCCTCATCATTTTCCACTGCTCGCTTTATTATTTATATTTTTCCTTTTTCTTCTCTCTATCTCGCTGGCTGTTCTTTGATATGCCATGTTAAAAGTAAATGCAGAACTATCTTTATGTGTATTTCAATCTAGTCTAATTATATCAGTTGTGAAATTGTTTTATTCATATTTTGCTTCTTTAGATAGAGATATTGTCAAGGAAAGTTTACTAATTGATAATTTTTAATTGAAAAAGTTGATGAAAAATGTTGAAATAAGGTCACAACATTAAGAGAAAATTTTCTTATATTTAAAATAATAAAAGTCGTTAATTTTTGAAAGCAACATAGTTAAAGCAATTTTTAAACATGCTTATGACGGTAAATATCTTTTGCAAAAAAAAATTTACCAATTATACGAAATGAACAAAAGAATGAAAAAAATCAATCAAAGAATCATTTTTGAAGTAAGTTACAAAATATAATTATGTAGGTTTCTAGAACTTGTTGCAGTTTCTGTTAGACAGAATAAAAAAGAGCCCGAAGTCGACTAAAAATTTGTACGTAAGTCTGCTAAATTTAATCGACTTAGCACATAATTTTTTAGTCGACTTCGGGTTCTGGGATAAAGTATTGGCTACTTTTATCCAAATTGCAATGAAAATTCTTTTTCTTCTGTAAAATCGTTATAACAAATGTTAAAATAAATTTAAAATTCTTTTCATGAAATGATAATAACGCTACCAAGCGTAGAATGTTCCTAATCATAAGTCTTTTAGTTTCCATTAGTTAGTCCTTTAGTTCTTGAAACACAAATTCTGTTATGATGTTTTTAAAAATATTTCAGAGTCTGAAACTGTTTTAAATTTTATTTGCAACTGATTAAATCTCATTCAATTTTACTAGAGTAATTTTTCTCTTGTATTTTCTAAATTTTTCTATTGAATTCTCAAACCTTGAAAAGTTTTTATGATAAAAATTAATAATTTTTAAAAAGCAAGTTCTCTTACCTCGTCATAACACAGAAAAACCTCAACAACAGCAGAATAGAATAAGGAAAAGGAGGAGAAGAAGTAAAAACACAAGTTGAAAGTTCCTTGACAACAAATTGCTTCCCATACCATTCATTACAACATTGCATTTTACCATTGATACAATTCATGAGATCAAAATGCACTTTTATGATGAAAAATTAAATTGGAATTTTTTTTTATTTATATCATTTTTATTTCAGAGATAAATTTTTCTTCTTTGTTCAATGTTCATTCTCATTGCGTGTCTCTGTCGATATAACAAGAAGAACATGGCAAGAATATTTTCAACTTAATTGTGCGCATCGTTTCTTTTGTTCTATGAAATCGAAATTGAAAGCAATAAAATAATTGAGGAGTAAAGAGTCAGAAAAGTTCTTTAATTTTTGTTTCTTTCTAGCAAGAGCAGAAGATTAATGACATTTATGACATTTCATCTTATTGCATCTTTTATATAAATTGAAAATTACCCTCTTTAGACTACCAGCTGAAGAGTGTCTTACACTTAAAAAAGTTTATTAATTAACATTCCTTCGACAAAATGCGGTCACAATTGAATGATTTTTACAATGTTCGTTAACCGAAAATGTGAAAGGAATAAGTAAGATAAGAAAAAAGTTCTCTTTTTTATTGCATGTAGCAATAATTATGCTTATGGGGTCAGTCAGTATTTTTCCACCACTAACCAATTCTTGCATATATTTTGAAAATGCAATATCATGTGAAATGAATACTAATTCCTCAACTATGACCCATGCAGAGTAAGCTGTTCAATAGAACGCTTGAAAACAAAAAGTAAAATGAGATCTTGATAAGAGCTGAACAGTGCCTGCACGAAAAAAGAAAGAAAACGTCAAAGTCATAGTAAATTATTAACTTGGCAGGATTAAAATTGGTAATTTAATATCGTTTCATGCATATGAAAAATTGAATTTCATTTATAAGATCTATAAATGGTTTTTACATGTATATGTGTTGGTACATAGACCGTAAAGGTGTCTTTTTTATAACTTAAGAATGGGCTGCTTTTTTTTGTGAATGTCGTGAATAAATTATAGATTATTTTCCTTTTATTATTTCATTGAATACATTCGTCTTTTATTCCAACATTAATGAATAAAAATGTACAGATGTGAATTTAAAAATTACAATTTTGTGTTGTAAGCAATAAATACTAAAACTAAAATATTTGACATCTTATTGTGTGTGTGTTAATTAGTGATTAAAACAATAATTTACAATTGAATGACTTGTTAGAGCTGCCTGATAATAATTAACATTTTTTGAAGGTTCTGCTTGTCTCAATTTTATTTCGAGTCAACTGTTGACGGTCACAGCAAAAAAAGAGTGAATTTTCAAGGAAAAATTATTTGCGAAATAAATATTCAAATTTAGAGCTCAATATTGTTGGTGACGAAGAGACAATGGAATTGTTTATAGAAAGATGGTGGAGAGGGCAGGGCAGGGAGCACTTATTGTATGATACTGCCAGCAAAACAATTTGTGTATTAATTAGCAATGAATTTTTATTTAATTTAAATTTCAACAGTTTTCGAGGCTCGTAATTAAGCTCATTTAAGTCACTCATTTACACAATTTGTGTGCTTGTTCTGATTTTTTTAAAAGATGTTGAATGTTGATTAAAAATATTTTATGATCATTTAAAATTCTTTGATTTTATTAAACTCTGAATTTATTATTTTGAATTCATTTCAAGGTTTCAGAACATTTTCTGTTTTAGTATTGATGTCTTTAAATATATATAAGGCAAGAAAAACATTATGAGTCCTGAAATCAAAATTTTACAAGTAGAATCTATTTTGTAATTATTGGCTACTTTAAAAACTTTACCTAAAACGGACCAGTAGCTTAATAACTTTGTGTGCGAGTTGTGCGAAAATCATCATTGTACAAGTGAGCATCCCCTTTGGTATTTTTTTCAATCTAATAAAAATTCAATTAAAAAATTCTTAAGTTTGGTTTGCTTTATTGAATTCAATTATTTTACATCAACAATAACAATCATTTGAGTCTACTATAGTTTAATAAAATACAAAAGCTACTAAAATTTGTCAAAAATTCACCTCGTTTTAAACCTTGAAAATTTTTGCTTATTATTTCAACTTAACTAGCAATTTCCAAACGAAGTAAACAAAAATTAATCATCATAAAAACCACTTATTTTTCAGAATTTATTCATAATCAAAT
>JACWBX010003404.1:66220-78031 GCA_014622435.1 Polypedilum pembai
TATTCTAGAAATTCAAAGAATGTTTTTATTTCATTCACAAAAGAGTCACGATGAGACATGAAATTTTGAAAGTAAACAAAAACGTGTAACGTTAAATATCAAATGACGATTATTTAGTAGATAATCAAATTATAGAAGTTTGCCTTTTATGAAACATCGCCGTCACATGTTGCAACATGAAGCTACAACAATTTTTTTCCATTCATAGCAAGAATTTCATTTTTTAAGCCTTTCATTGTCATCTCATTCAACTTATCTAGGTAGCTGATATCATTGCAATTTTAAATTCTCGAGTATACTTCGGAATCAAGTTCTTGTCGGCAATGTCTTTCTTCTTGTCAATTTGACGAGAACGAGAAAGAGAAAAAAAAATAATTTTTCGATCAAATTAATGGCGGCAGTAACAGCAGCAGCATTAGTAGTGAATTTCTACATTTACGGAATGTGCAGCGCGATGTGGGAAAGTTCACGTTTGTCATGTGATATCTCTATCATTACGCCTATAATAATAATTTTTTTATGTACACATTAAACTTTTCTCACTCAAATGGCAAAGTAAAAAGTTAAGTATCTGAAAATGAGAAGATTACGAGAGAGTGAACAATTTCTAGAGAAATTTATGTGATATATTTGTTCAGTTGTAATAAACAACTTGATAATGATGAAATCAACTTGAATAAACAACAAACAATTTCTCTCATATCCAGAATAATCCATTGATTCTAATTTGATTTGATTGAGTTTGATTTGATTTGATTAAAGCGAATTGTGTTTGTCTGATGAAGTATATACTTACGAAAAAAATCAAAATACAAAAATATGTAGAACACAACAAAACTTCAATCACATAAATTTTTCATTTCCTCATTAAAAGTCAAATCATTTCATTTTATTTTTCAATTTTCATTTCATCGTTCATAAAGTGAAGATTTATAGCGATTGACTAACAAAACAGAGCCCGTAAGTAATGGCAATAATCAACAATAATATATTTCATTTGCAATGATGACTTATGAGTGAATCAGCGATGAACGACTCAGCAGTTGGTTGTATCATATCATATCACTATAAAAGTTTACTTTTCTCACTTAGATTAATCGTAGAGAGGAAATTTTTTCATTCTTTTTATTGCCATTTGTAAGCTATTGTTTATTATCATCATTGTCGTCCATTAGTGAGACGATTGTAATGAGAATAAAATTGATAAATAAAAAGATTTCCATTTGTCACGATAAATAGAATATTTAAAAACTTAAACTTTTGTTTATCATCAGTAATTGATTTCTGATGATCGCTTTTATGTTAATTAACTAGAATTACAAACTTAAACACTTTAATTTGTTTACTTGAAAATGAAATCTTTGTCGTTGGTCACTTCTTTGGATTTTTCTTTCATTTTTTCGTGGAATCAAAACGACAAATTTTAAAATTTTAACGGGAATTTCTAACTCAACAAATAAAAATCAAGATCTGAGAAATCTTTGATTTTAGTTCAGATTCGATGGTTTAATGAAAAAATTAAATTTTATTCTTTTTATTGAGCTCAATTAAAGTTGAATAAAACGGAAATAATTATGCTTTAAACCAGATATGGTTAATTGAAGTTCTTAAAAAATCAAAGAGTTCTCAAGCTTTGAATAAAATAAAATTTTTGTCAGTTTAAACAATAAAAATAATAGAGGTAGGTTAGTGATGACCATTATCACGCTGATATCAACATGTAATGAAACTCTACACCGTAACAGTAATACAATCGCTTATCATAGCTCAAAAATTTAAATTCCGGTATTTTCAAAGAATCATCAACAAAAAATTGTTATTCACTCGTCTTGCAAAACTAAACGTCTCAATAAAAAAATATTTTTTTTGCTCATCACAGCACAACATATGAAATTTTATTTCCTTGTAGTATTTTTTTTTTTTGAAGCTTCACTGTATGACAGAATGTTTACTGTCGTTGACCTAATTTGCACATTGTCATAGGTAATTATTTATAATCGTTATAGTTTATTTTATATTCATAAATTTTTTGCTTGCTTTGCACTAAAGCCGTTAAAAAAGTTTGTACAGTTAAATTTTTATTACAAAAGAAAAACAAATTTTTGCGCTTTGACAACAGGTTGTCGATTTAATGTTGTTTGACCTTGAATGTATAAAATCATCGCAAGTGCAGCGGGAGATGTAGCAAAAATTAGGGCAAAATATCGCAACAGGACTGCATTCCTACCTGCATGCATACATATCGGAAGCGGTAACAAAATAATTGCACTTGGGGTTGCTGTTG
The DNA here is from genome assembly GCA_014622435.1 of Polypedilum pembai. Classification (NCBI taxonomy): domain Eukaryota; kingdom Metazoa; phylum Arthropoda; class Insecta; order Diptera; family Chironomidae; genus Polypedilum; species Polypedilum pembai. The sequence continues at coordinate 68,505 of JACWBX010003404.1, forward strand.
TTGTTTCAAAAACATTGCAGAAATAAAAAGAAAGGAATTTGTGTTAGTCATCATCGTCCCCTTTTGCAATGTACGCATATTTTGCATAATGATGCGTCTATGTTTGTATACTTTCTCACTATAACGAGAGTGAGAGTGAATGTGTGTATTGACACATAAGTAAGTGCTATTATGGTATCATTTATAGATTACTTTCATTCATACATGAGAGCATATTTCGGCAACAAAATAACAAAAGGCACACATTTGCACATTCTTTTCTTACCTGGCAAACTGCTATCATCAATATTATGCAGTAAAAAAGGGTTTTATTGATCAATTCTGAGGGGTTCCTCAAAATTACGTCTCATTGCAATTTCCGATTTGCAATTGAATTGAAAAATTGCACCTTAATTATGCAAATACTTTCTATTGTTATTGATCTTTTGCAAAGAAGAGATTGGAAATCGATGAGGATGTAGTTAAAGGGATTGATTTTTGATCATTATTTCCTACTCTTTAAATCTATAGAATGAGAAAGGAAGAGAAAATCTTTTATGTTTTGATGAATTGGTGACAATAACTTTCATTCAATTGCAGATTTCTTTTTTTTTTTGCGTAATGTGAAAGTTAAGAGGGTGAAGAAAGGTATTAGAGGTATTGTGAAGAATATTAAGAATGTGCTACTTTTTTTGAAGATGATCATTGAGACTTTTTTAGAAAGGAATTAAGGAGATTTGTTATTGTTTATGAAAATTTTAAATTTTATGACCGTTAATTTTTAAATTTCAAATCACAGTTAACTTTTAAAATTTAAAAATCTGTTAAATTTCAAATTTAATTTGACCGTTATTTTTAAATTGACAAAATAAAGAAATATCTAATAAAAGCTTAAATTGATTGATAGAAAACGAATTAATTTAATTTCCCTTAAGCAAAAAAAAGATTGACAATCCTTCACTTCCCATGAAAATTAAACTAAACTCTTCTTCACTTCTTTTTATCAAAAATTTCTTCTTTGAAATAATAAAAGATATTATTCAGATCAAGCATCTTTTCTGTCATCAATTGCTCTCATTTTCATAAAAGAAATCTTTCAATATCATTTCCTGTATTGACTCAAGCTATAAATGAATGAATCTTTGCTTCTTGTTTTGCATAATTTTCCACATATTAATTTCATCTCATAATAAAAAGAAGAAGAAGCAACAGCAGTAAAGAATTCGATAATGCTGCATATTGACTATTGTTTGTCAATGCCATACATCATCGTCATCTTTTTATAAATCTTCTTTTCATTTTCTGTTTTTTTTTATTAATCAAAAATAACCTTTTGTGATACAGGACGTTCCTATAACAAACTAATGCGTGCATAAACTTCTCTGAGACATTCTCACGGCAATAAATTAATTTTTCAGGTTCTCTCTCTCTCTCTTTTGCATTAGAATCGGTTTGTGTATATGGATGGCATTTGCATATCGAGTTGCTCTTGCTTTTGTATAACAAAAATCTCCTTTTATCCTTGAATGATGATTCCCTTTCACAACAATTGATTTTATTTGTTATCCCCTTTCGCTTTTTGATATAATTTTTATATTCTCAATGTATTGCCAAGGAAAGGATAGAAAAAAATTTACTCAAGGTGATTCGTGATATGCAAATTGATTATTAAGGACCCCTATACCAGCTATAACAGTAAAGACGGATGATGTGAAGGTACACAGGCTGCAATCGTTATGCAAATGAACTTTTTTTTCTTTCATTTAGATTTTTTTTTCTCAGATGGTTATTGAATTTCTTTCTTGCTACTTCCGATGAGATTGAAATAAGTTTTCTCATCATAAAAGGGTTGAAATTGTTACTATGCTTTATTGCACTTCTCTTTATGTGTGATATTAAATTGTTTCAAAAAGAAAGAAAATAAAAAGAGTTTTCTTAACACTTCTTTTTTAATCTCCAATTTTTATAAGGAAATTGTTATTTTGAATGAATGGAAAAAAGTCCTTGAAATAGAATTAAATGTAGAATAGAAAGAGATTTTTCTTGAGAAATTTTTGAACTGATTGAAATTGTTACAATTTAAGGAACAGGAAAATTTGTTAAAAGAATTTTACATACAGTTGTGATTACAATGAATTTCTTTTAATCTTTATTCTGAATCAAGTTTGCCATTAAAAAATTTTTTAAGAGGTGCAAACTAAAGCCCGAAGTCGACTTACGTACAAATTTTTAGTCGACTTCGGGCTCTGGTGAAAAAAAAGCAATTTAGAATAATTTTTGCCGACTTTCACGTTTAATTTTTAGCAATTTGAAGCAATTTTTAGCGATTTATAGCTCTTTTGGAAATTATTCTAAAATTTTGCAACAAAATTAATAATGTAGAGTTTTTTTACAATTTTGATTTTGATTGTTAAATTATGAAAATTTAAATCCAGTTCATTTTTTTATTTTGTTTTTTAACCAAAAAAATCTGAAACCAGAGTAGTAAAAGTAGAACCTACTTTGTAGTTTTTGGCTACTTTTAAAAATGTAGCCAATGGCTACAGTATCCATTTGGCTACAGTAGATTTTGACTACAGGCTAAAGACCAGTAGTTTAAGAACTCTGATCGAAACTATTATGTATTTTAATCACGACTAACTTAAATTCAATTAATTTTTAGTCGGTTAAAAATAAAATATTAATTGATTAATTTTTGGTTGAATTTTAGTTAAACGTGAAACAGTTCCAGGTTTTGGTAATTAATTTTTATTTTTTATTACAGCTAATTCATAAAATATAGTTTCTTTGCATCTTTTTTATCGATAATAAATTTTATTAAAAGAAATCCATTAACAGAAAAAAATTTCAATAATTAAAATCAATTCATAAAAAAGGAATTCTTTAAATAAATTTATTCAAAGGATGTGCACGTAGTACAGTTGAAAAGGAATATTTACCCAAACACATATCATCATGATCATCTTTTTAAAGAGGGAAGATTGAAAGGGTTAGCAAGATGTTTTCGTCGCATCTTTATCATTTTTCTAACTCTAAAAAGGAATTCAATACATTATTGAATGCTCGAATCTCATCAACTCTCAAATTTTTTATGATTTCCGAGAAAGCGGATGTCACAACTGCGTACATTCTTTAAAAAAATAAAAATAAAGTAAAAAAGTGTTTTTCTTTACAGCAGCAAGAACGATGACGATGATGATGAGAAACGAGTGAATTTCGATGTGTGTGACATTGGAGAGGAAAAAAGAGAGTTGAGTGAATAAAATGAAAATGAAATTTCGAAAAAAAAAGAGTTTTTTTACGGAAATATAGTTCAATTCAGAGTCATCACGCTTCGTTCATTCATGAAAAAAATATTTCATATGTTTGGTATTTGAATGAAAATGAATTTTGAATTAATTAGGATTAAAAAATTTTTTGTATAGAAGAAGATGCTGTATTGAGTAGACTTTCTATTTTCAAAGATTGTTGACCTTTTTCTTTAGTTATTGATGTTTATTTTGTATAGAATAGAATTCGAATGCAATCAGAAATTGAAGTTGTAATCGAAATTGCAATTTACAACAAATCTAGTAAATTCATGTTAAATTGAAAGAAATTTTGAATGTTGTAAAATAAAATTGCAAACCTTGACCTTTGTTAGCCGAAATTCAAGGAGAAATAACTTGTTACATTTTTTAATATTTTGCAACATTATAATCAAGCTATTTTTCCTTGTTGAAAATTTCTCAGAATTTTAGCCAAAAATTCAATTTGCCAAAATCTTCTAAATTCACAAAATCATTTATCTACATGATGTAAAATTTCTACAATACATGTAAAACTTCCGAAAATTCTACAACAGTTGTAAAGTTTTAAAAATTTCTTGTAAAATATCTACAATCAACTTTCAAAATACATTGTTATTCAAGAGATTAAAAACTAGAGCGAAAAGTTCGCCTGATTTCGTCCTGATTTGTTTATTATTATCGCTCTTCGCTCCAGCTTTCAAACTTTTATTGTTACTTTTTTACAAGACTGCAATAAATATTTTAATATTTAAATTTCTTTACTCTGAATAAAATTCAATTTTTACTAATCAATTTCATAAATATAAAAGAAAACTGCAATAATTCATAAACAGCAAACAAAAAGAGAGTGGCAATAAATTATAATGAAACTCACACATATGTCTCTCAACTATCTATCATAAAAAAATCTATCATTAATTTCGATATAGAACAATGAACAGCTACTACATAGCAAGCATCAGCAAGTAAGCAAAAAAAGAAAGAAAAGATAAATGAGCGATGGGAATATCAAAACACACAGCACAGTGGCATCATCATCTTCAATACTTCAATTTTCATGTTTCATACGGAAAAACAATAAATATTCGGAATCACAAGAGTGGGGAGAGAAAAAAAGGAAAAATTTCTTCCTTTTTATACACGAAAAGTTTTTTATGTAGGAGAGAGGGAAAAGTTTTTACGTAAAATACACAAAGAGTTTGCGCACTTTGCACTTTCTTTCTCCCACTTAAAAAATTTTCATTTAGTTCGATGAATCGAAAATAGCATGAGAAGAAGTAGAAAAAAAATTTCAATAAAGCACAAAAATTGATAATCAAAAAATGAGATAAAAAATTAATTGATTGATTAACGATAAAGAAAAAATTGATTGATTTTTCATCATGCGCAAAAAAATGTAAAAAAAATTCCATAAACTTTCAAAGCAGCAAACGAAAAAGACGAAGAAAATTTTGTTTCTTTTTCTCATTCATTCATATAGGAAAAAAAATCGCTCTTTGGTATTTTTTAATATCAATCATTTGATTGTGTTCATTTTTTTCGGGGCGGTCTTCGATTCGACGATTTAAAAAAACAAATAAAATGAAATCAAGTTTAAAAAAATTAAATTTATTTCCTAAATTATTTTATTAGAAAATATTTATTGAAAAAATTTTTAAATGATGCTTGAAAGCGCGTCGGAAATTTAATTTAGTCGAATTTTTATTCACTTTTTACTCATTGGTTCAAAAATTCACTTGCAAATATATTGCCGCTCTCAATTGTAAGTTGAGCAAGAGAGATGTGTGATAATAAATGTATTTGTGATTCCTATACGTTTTTTTTCTCTTACTTACTCTCACTGACTGTGTATCAATATTTCTCTCTTACTTTCGATATATATTATAGCGAGACGTGTGTCTCTATTTTTTTTTTATTATTGTGACAATTGGAGTCCATAACTATGCATGTATTTGTATATTCTTTTGCATTTAGACGATTCTCTCACTCACATTAACGCAATTTCTTGTATTTACATTGTAAATGCATAAACAAGAGAGAAAGAGAGAATTTTTGTTTTTTCTTACATTAAAATCGTCTAAAGTCGTAAATCGCATTGACTTACATTTTACACAAATACAATCAAATGAAATAAAAATTGAGACAGGAGAGAGAGAAGAAAAAAAAACATAAACACAAAATCGAAAAGCGCCTGTTTGTTCGACATCAACAGCAAATGTATAAGAGAGTGAGAAAGAGAGAGAGAAGGAAAAAAACCGAAGAATAAAAATTATATCGTTCAAACACTATCGCAGTCGATTGAATATTTTTTTTCTTTTCCTCCACACAATTTAGTCACTTAAATCTTTTAAAGCAGTGAACATCGACGTCTATTTTTTTCCTTCACAATTAAATATCGGCAAAAAGGCAAAAAATAAAAAATAATTATTTGACGATAAAAGAAGGAAAAATTTTTAATTTTTTATTAAAGAAAACCCGCGTGGTGACAATTGGATAATTTTTTTGTGATTTTTTCATAAACAACAGAGCAAGAAGAAAATAAAAATTTTTGATAAATTTTTAAAAGGTGATTAAAACTAAAAATAGCAAAGAAAAAGAAAGAAAACAAAAAATTTTTGTTGTTTTTATTTTATTTTTGAGTTCTTTTTTTGTCGTGTTGAAATAAAATAAAATAAAAATTTTATAAAAAGTGAAAAGTGGATTCAAATATCACATGTGAAAAATTCTATCTCATCCTCTCAAAACACTCACACATGTTTTTAATAAAAAATAAAAATTTTAAAAAATATTGTCAAGTGAAACTGGATGCCAGTTAGAGTGAATTGAGTTTATGTGAATGGTTAAAAAGGTCACCAAAAAAAAGTGAAATGACAATTAAACTTAACTGATTTGAGGATCAAGACAAGCAATTAAATGATTTAAGAAAAGTGAGAGAGAAAGAAAAAAATTTTATTTATGAACAATTTGGGTGGAATGCAGCCACATTTGCCACCGGCGAGCACTGATGATATGGATAGCCTACCTGTACAATCAATGGATTGGTTATTCAAAAAAGAGCGAATCTATTTATTAGCACAATTTTGGCAACAGGTGAGTTACAGTGCAATAAAAAATAAAACAATTTTAGTGAATGTGAAATTAAAAAATTAAAAAATTATGATGTATGAAAGTGTTAATTTGAGAAAAATAAAATTTCTTCATCTTCACATCACTTCGATAGTTAAATAAAAAAAAGTGAAGTTTTCCATAAATTTCTTTAAAGAGTGCCTCTCAAGTGCCTTCTTCGAAAAATTAAGTACTAAATTGATGATGAAAATAAAAATTATAATTATTTTACCATTTCTCTCTCTCTTTGCTTGCTTGCTGTGTATGTTTTTGTTACTGTTGAAGATGAAAAATAAAAAAAATGATGAGATTATGCAGACTACAAAATAAATGGAGAAAATTGATGAAATTAAAAAATTAATTGGATGATAATAAAAAATAATATTAATAGTGAAATATTTTTTATCTACTGATCATTAAGTGATTGAAGAAAATATTTTCTTTTGATGCTAATTTGAAAAATAAAGTTATTTTTAGTGAGGATTAGAAATAAATTATTTTTGTGAAGAAAATTGTCAAAACAGAAAAATATTATAAAGTCAATTTTTCAAAAATAAATAACATGTTTTTGTAATGAAAATTCAAACTTTTCACAAATCTAAATTAAAGAAAAAATTTTTCTTTAAATAAATTAAGTTTTGATAATTTTCCAAAAAAATTGAAGTTTGTAATTTTTATTAAAAAAGAAAAATCAATTAAATATTTTTCTAAAAAAAAAAACGAAATTACAGAAAATTTCTTTTCTTTTCAATAAATTTTTCAATTTTTTATCAATGAAAGTAAAGAAATTACAGTTTGCAAATTTTCAAAAATCAAAACTTAAAAAAAATTAAAATTTTTCTAATAAAATTTTCATTATTTTTTCAATAAATAAAAATCAAATTTAAGTTTAAAAAAGGAGTTTAAAAATTTTTATAATTAAAAAAGGAAATAAAAATTTTTTAATAAAATTTTCTACCTTAAAATGAAAATGAAAAATTATTCTAATTTAAAAATCAAAGTTCAAAAATTTTAATTTTTTCATAAACTTCTCTGTTTTCTCAATAAAATGAATTCTCCTCGGTAGTTTTTAAAAAAATAATATAAAGTGAGAAAATTATGAAAAATTACTTTCTACGCTTCAACACTTGCAGGAAGTCTAGACAGATTTTTCTACTCATTTTCCTTTCTTTTTCTTGAACTCTTTAGTATTTTTTATGATAGAAATTAAGATCTTACTTCCTTATGAGTGTTTCGAAAGAGTTTTTTGAAAAGATAAATTTGGTCTAATGGAATCTGATTAGAATTTTCTTTATTCTTAAGTTTCTGTTAAATGTTCAATTATTTCTAGATTCTTTAGACTTGAATTCTAAAGTAAATAAATTTCGTTGAGTTATTGAAAAATAATTTTATGATTAGTTCAATTAAAAATATTCAAGTTGAGAATTTTTTCGATATTTATTTCATGTAAAATTCATTTTTAAAATATTTTTAAACTTCTTTCCAACAAAAAAAAATATAAAAAATTTTTAAATAACAAAATTAATTTAATTTTGAACTTGAATTTTTTTATTTTTAAAATCTTTTTTGAGCTTTGATTATTCAAAAAATTCAATAAAAATATTTTTCAATTTCTAATAACAAAAATTCTTGACAAATAATCCTCAAAAAATTTCAATTTTCTTTTTCAAATGCATCAAATGACTGCCAATAAAAAATTTCTTTAAACAAAAGCAATCATCACTCGAATAGTGAAATATTAATTGAGTAGAAAAAAAGCATTTCAATAAATTTCAATTTCGTTCAATATTTCGCAACTTTTTTAGTTTCTTCTCATTTTGCCAACTTAATTCTTTAAGGGATTAATAAAGAAATTTTGTTATTGACAAGAATAAATTTAAATTGCCAACACATTTATAAAATCAATTAAACGCCAAGTTATGTTTTTTTTAAAAAAAATTCTCAATTGAAGTTATTGCTAGTTGCTTTATTCATCTGAGTAATTATTAGTCTATTTCATCAACGACTGAGTCAATACAATTCAATTCGTTGTAAAATATTTTCGAGAATAGTAATTGATTGATTCATTCATGAAATTGATTAAACTAATAAAATAATAAAGCGAGTATGATGATTAATTGAATTTCAGTTTCGACAATATTTATTGATTCAATTTTTAACACTTTAAAATTCATCAATTTTTTCACTTCTCTCTCTTACATTTGTTAAACGAGTTTGCCGGTTTGACAGTTTTCTAATTCAATTTCAATATTCTCTTTATTGAATGATTCACACTTGACTCATTGTTCCGGTTTGTTTAATTCAATTTATTTTTCTTTTGTGGAAATGTTTTGTTTTTAATTTAATTTTTTTAAAAATAATTTTGAAAACTTTTTGAAAATTTTTTGAACTTAATTGAAAACTAATGATTAAGAGCAGATAAAGTAATATCACAAAAATTTAAAATTTTTATAATACACATTTTTTAATACACATTTAAATTCATTTTCTATGATAAAGAGCTACATCTGTCTATCTGAAATGATAAATATTTTTATGAAAAATTTAAATTTCAAAAATTCTTTAAAAATAGAAATTTTTCTCGTCAAAAAAGGATTCATTTAATTTTAAAATCTAGGCCTGAGAACTCCTTAATATTTTTGAAATTGTAAGAATTTCTTTGATATTTTCCCAAAATTCAAAGAGTTTATAGATTTTGTTTAAAATCATTTTTCTAATTTTAAAAAATTTCTTTTGTCACATGACTTATCATTGAACCAAGCATGAATTAAGTTTCAAGCTTTTGAAAATATTAACAAAATTATTTTAATAACTAATACAAAAAAAATCAATTTTCTAAGAAGTTATAAATTAATTTTTTGTTTCTTGTGTTATAATTTTACGCATCAAAAAGTTTTATAATTCACCAGAGAATTCTAAAACAATTTCATCAGCAGTTAGAAGAGAAAAAAAAAATAAATTCAGAACAAGTCCGAAAGAGAAAAATAAAAAAAAAATATTTTTCATTTTATTATTGAATTATGGGAAAAGCGAAATAAGAGAAAGAGAAAAGAAATTATCAAGAATATTCTTGTTGTCATTAATAAATAATCAAAATCTCGTTAGTCTCAAAAATCCACGAAGCATTGAAATTTTTCTGTTCCTTTTCATTCT
>JACWBX010003404.1:78234-101023 GCA_014622435.1 Polypedilum pembai
CAATTTTTAACACTTTAAAATTCATCAATTTTTTTCACTTCTCTCTCTTACATTTGTTAAACGAGTTTGCCGGTTTGACAGTTTTCTAATTCAATTTCAATATTCTCTTTATTGAATGATTCACACTTGACTCATTGTTCCGGTTTGTTTAATTCAATTTATTCTTTCTTTTCTTTTTAATTTGACTTTTTTGAAATTTTTTAAAAAATAATTTTGAAAACTTTTAGAAAATTTTTTGAACTTAATTGATAAAAGTTGTTGAAAGTTTTTTAAACAATTTAGAAAAATTTTCAAAAAATATAAAATTGATGATTAAAAGCAGATAAAGTAATATCACAAAAATTTAAGCTTCATCATATACATTTAAATTCATTTTGTATGATAAAGAGCATCAAAGATCAAGAATCAAGAACATCTGTCTATCTGAAATCATAAATATTTTTATGAAAATTTTAAATTTTAACAAAATAATTTTTTAAATTTCAAAAATTCGTTAAAAATAGAATTTTTTCTTACAAGAAAGAGATTATTAAACTTTTAAACCAAAGCTTGACAACTCTTTGATTTTTCCATACAAATTGAAAATTTAAATTTGATTTTTAGATTTCGCCATACAAATCGAATTGAAATCAAAGAGTTTTCAGGTCTTGATTATTTCATCAAAATTGTTTATAAATTTAAATTTCAAAAATCCGTTAAAAATAGAAATTTTTTCTCATCAAAAAATAATTCACTAAACTTTAAAATCAAGGCCTGAGAACTCTATGATACTTTTGAAATTGTAAGATTTTCTTTGATATTTCTCAACTTTTCGTAAAATTTGTAATAGTTTACAAATTTGGTTTAAAATAATTTTTCTATTTTAGAAAATTTCTTTTGTCACATGACTTATCATTGAATCAAGCATGAATTAAGTTTTACTAAAATTTAAGATTCACAAAATTATTTTAATAACTAATACAAAAAAAAATCAATTTTCTAAGAAGTTAAAAATTAATTTTTGTGTTTCTTGTGTTATAATTTTACGCATCAAAAAGTTTTATAATTCACCAGAGAATTCTAAAACAATTTCATCAGCAGTTGAGAGAACAAAAAAAAATAAATTCAGAACAAGTCCGAAAGAGAAAAAAATTATTTTTCATTTTATTATTGAATTATGGGAAAAGCGAAATAAGAGAAAGAGAAAAGAAATTATCAAGAATATTCTTGTTGTCATTAATAAATAATCAAAATCTCGTTAGTCTCAAAAATCCACGAAGCATTGAAATTTTTCTGTTCCTTTTCATTCTCTGTTTTTGTTCCTAATAAATATATCCAAAATAAAAAAAAATCAAAATCGTTTCCCCTCTTGGTCGCCTATCAAAAAAGATTGACGCGGGGCACTTCTTAAGAAGAAATTTGAAGAAAATGATGGGAGGATAAAGAAGAACAATCAAAATCGTATTATCGACAGATTTCATTATTACACTCACGAACATACCAAAAAAAAATCATTCAAAGTTATCTATGCTTCAATGTGGGAAATTTTTCACTCTTTTCACTACTGCCACACGCATGAAAAATTATTTAGGGAGGAAAAATTTTCAAATTTCGTAACGTGTAATGAAAAAATTACAAACATTTGATCGCAATTAGTTCACAACAGAAATCGACAAAAAAAAATATTTAATTGCTCGTGTATCAATGACTCACGTGAATTATTTAATTTTTTTTCTTACAACATTTTGTAGTGCAAACAGAAGCAAAAAAATGCTTCATTCAACAAAACAAATCATCATGTCCACAAAAATGATGATTTTAAATTATGAATAATGAAAAAAATTTTGTTTTTGTTGCAAAAACATTGAAAAAAAGTGCAAGCATTTGCATATTCATGTAAATAAGGAAAAGAAACCTGTTTATTGATTGAAAAAGACACACGAGCGTTGTAATTATTGTGTTTGTCAAATATTGTGTAATATGTTAATAATTACATAAGAAATCCTTGCAAAAAAAGAATTTTTTTAAAATCTATTTCTTTACAAATTCATTGAACGCAATGGAATGATAATTAACTAATAAGAAACATAAGTAAATATTTTGTACTATTGCATGTTATACAAAACGATTTAGCATTGATTTATGATATTTTTAAATACTAAAAACTATTTTAAAAAAACGAATTTTTGAGATTTTTAAAAATTTTCAATTTTTTTTTTACTAAAAATTTCATGAAGGGAAAATAACTCTGACAGAAATTGAAAAAGTGATGAAAACAGCATAAATAATAAAATGAAATGAAAAAAATAGCAGCAAAAGAGTTATAAATTAGCAAGGAAACCACTCTAACAAAAAAATTATACCTTTTTTAAATTTTTTGAAAATTAAAATTTTTCAAATTGACAATTTTAACAAATTTTTTCAAATTTAAAATTTCGAAATCCGTTAAAATCAAAATTTCTAAAAATTCATTTTTTGATTATCTCATAACTTTTACCGAAATGAGAAAAAATAAGATAACCAATTTGTCAGAAAAAGAGAAGAAAAAAAATGGCCAAGATATAAAAATAAAAATTCTTTTATTGGTCATCAAAATCATACATAAAGCATCAATCCCATTTGGATATAAATAAATATTTTTTCAGGGTCAGAAGCAAACAAATTATTGTCTATAAATTAGTCCAAGAAGAAGAGTTTATAAGAAAAATGAATTTTAGTCGCTAATTTATTTTGATGTAAATGTTGTTTATAGTTTGGAAATGTTTTGACTGAAAAATAAAGAAAATTAATTGATAAAAATGAAAAGAAAATTATCGAGTGTGGAGCAACACAACGTTTGAAAAATGACTTACCTTTTCAATTATAACTTAAGTCATGTGAAAATGTCAGAATATTCAAGCTCATCTTTCATCATGTGATTAATAATTATGTTGTAAATGCAGAGTGAAGAGAAGCAGAAATTATGAATTTCTGCAAAAAAGTGAATGTATGACTTTTTCTACTTCATTTGCGAGAAAAATTTTATTCAACAATTTACAGCATTTGTTCTCATTTATATTCGTAGTTATTATTATTTTAAATAGTCCCACCTTAAGCATACATTCAACTATTGTAGCTTTTTGTAGCAACAATTATTTCTGTGATGATCCATTCCATAATTAGCTGCAATTAAATCGACTTCAACAGACTTTTTCGTCCGAACAATTTTTACTTCTTCTTCTTTCTCTCTCGCAACATTTTTACAAGCGTCGAAAGAAAAAAATCAATAATTTTAAATTTCATCTTCCAGCTCTTTTATGCTACTCGTTGATGCTCGTCTTTTGCGGTTAAAGTCTTACATTTGCGCGAAATATATCGCGAATAATTGCGACGGCAAAAAAATCATTATAGTTAACTTTTTTTTATTATTTTTTGTGTCGTGCTCAAGCACACAGACAGAGAAAGCTATGAAAAAAATGAGAAGGCAGGCAGTTGACCTCTACAATTAAAATTAAAGAGCGAGCGAAAGAGAGAGAGAGAGAATTTTTGCACACAAAATGTTTCTCTTGTTTGGCAGTTGAAAAAAAGTTTTTTCCATGTATAGTTTCTGCGTGTGTTTGTATATTGAGAAAAAAAGGTAAATATGTGAATGAATGGATTTGTTAGTGTTAAGAGTTTATTTTATTGAACTATATTACTTTTAATTCTTAAATATAGTTTTTTAATTGATAAAAATCTAATTTTAATTCCTTAATTTTAACGTACTTTTAAGATTCAAATTTGAAAAGTTCGTTATTTTTGAAATTAAAAATTTCTTTTTTGCAATTTACATTTTGATTTCGAATTCCAAAAATTTATTTTAAAAATCGTTTATAAATTTAAATGATATTTTGAAATTTTTAATTTGAAAAATACGTTACAAATATTCAAAATTTTAACGTATTATTTAAATTCAAATTCAGAAAGATCGTTATCTAAAATATTGATAAATATTTGTAAAGAAAATTTAAAAATGGAAGCCAACAAACGAAGCCTATTAATAATTAATGCCATCATCATCTGTCGACGTTTTTTTTTCATAGAAAATCTTTGCTATCATGCTCATCTATAATATTTCATCCCAACTCTATTTTTACTCATACTATGCAAATAATTATCTGACAAACTTCTTTTGATTTTCCATCTCACTGCATCTATCGTCGCTAAGGCATATAACAAACATCAATAGGGAGAGAGTGAGTGAGAAAGGGAAAAAATATAAAATTTTTATCCTCATTTTTCATGGCTGCGGCAGCAGCAAAGGCTAAAAAGTCATAAGAGATAAAAATATGAAAAATTTTCAAAAATGGAAGATGATATTATTGGCTAGATGCAAATAAGAATAAATTTTATCAATGACGGGTGATGCTTTCAATTAGCATCCCTTCGATACACACGTTGTAGCTGTTGTTACTGCTGCGATTGAATTTTGTTAGATTAGAAATTTTATCTATCTGTATGAGAGAGGGAGAGAGCATGAAACAATGAGAAAATTTTTCAAGGGGTTAATTTTTGAGGTCCGCTCACACTCAAACACTGAAAAATTGATGAACTCACATCAGCCATTGACAGCAAAGAATTTTCCACTGGAATTTTTCACACCAATTAATCTCATTTTTCGATGCTGTGCACTTTTCACATTGTTTGTGATTTTTTACATTTGAACGCGTCTAGGTGAGTGTGTGTTTGGGGATGTCGAGAGGATTGAATTCACACGAGAGTAAACTTCCCTGTTTTTTATATGTATGACACAGTTTGAAATCAAAAGCCGCTAAGCAGACTTTTTTTTGGGTTTGTGCATGCAGATAATTGGTTAATTAAAGCCAATTGTCATTCATTTTTCTCTCTTTTTCGCTCTAGACTTGCTGCTGTGAGAAGAACTTTTGATAATTAGGTTTAAAGTTTTTACTTTTTTGCTTCTTATAAAAATATAAACAGGTAAACACAGTAAGCGCCAGGCACTTAGAATTGCATTAAAATAATGATTTAAGCCACCTGATTTTATTGTCAAAGTTTAAAATGCATAATTTTACAAGACTTAAGAATTTCTTTAAATTTAATTTGTTCTTTAATTTATGAAAACGAAGTTGGTTTAAATTGACATTTTGTCAAATATTTTATAAAGTATTGACAGGATGTAGAAATTATAGAAATTTAGAACGAAATATTGTGAAATCGAATCTCAATTAAAGATGAAATTTTATAACATATATCTTACATTTGTTTTTGAATAATTTTTTGTCATAATAGTTATAACACAACTATTTTTGAAAATCCTTAAAAACTCTTCTTTGTATTTTTTGAGCACATTTTTTTACATTTTAGTTATGAAATAGAGATAGATCGCACATTTATTTAAATTTTAGAAATTCAACGAAATTAAGACCTGAGAATTTCTAATTTGATTTCATTCAACTATTATAACTTAAATTAGCTCAAAATCTAAGAGTTTTAAGAAATTTCTCAATCTTTACGAGATTTGATTTCACAATATCTCGATTGATAAATTTTTGATATCTTGTATACTAAACTATGAAGACATAAAATTTAAAGGAAACAGCTCTTGATAACCCAAACAGAGTAAACTTTGAAATTCAAAAAATTTGTATAAATCTATCAAAAACCTTTTGTTAATTTGTTAAATTTTTTTGATAAAGATTTTCCCTCTTAAATAAAACAAAATACTACAAAAAGAATAAAGTATAAAAAAAGTTTAATCAATTTTTATAAAAATTCATTTGAATTCCATCTGGGTGATTAAAATAAAAAATCTATTACACGAGAGAGAGAAAAAAAATATTCTAATGCCATCAGAAAATTGAACATTCGATGTTAATGTACACAATAAAAAATTATCTCGAATACAAAAAAAAGAGGCAACAAATAAAAAAATAATATTTGCCAAGATAAAAAACAGAACAACAGCAGCAGCAGCAGCAGAGTATATGTGTAAGCCATCTTAGTTTGATTTTGTATTAATAAAACCGGTTTTATTCTCTTGCTCTCGCTCTCTGTTCATTTTACGTGAGCCAGAAATGATTTTAATGATGTTTAATGCAAAAAAAGGGTTTCAGTTTAGTTTATTACTAGCGTGTAGAAAATTTTAGGGTGGACATGAAGGAAACATTTTTCCATTTTGCTCTTTTTTATCTGAATATACTGAAGTTGATTTGCATAATATCGGGCAAGACACAAATGATTTTTGATCAAGTTTCGATGAGAGAGAGAGGAGAGTGAGAGAAGGGTGGTTTTTTATACATGACAACAGTCTTTCATTCACATGGAAAATATATGAGATTCAATAAATTATTATTAATGAAATTTGAAACGCAAGAGAAATAGAAGCAAAAAATTATTTTTGACAGTCGTCATTAGAAAAAAAATAATAAAACAGGAAACTTATAGCCCTTACAATTGTGTCGAGCTTCTTCTTTATCGACTCTTCTCACTTTAATGTGCGAAATGGCGCGATCGAGATTATAATTATCAACATTATGTTTGTATATGAATAGAATGTTTTTTTCATACTTCCGAGAAATCTATAATTACGTAGTTGCTTGTTGTGTGTTTTTCTTTTTATTTCGTATGAAATTTTTAATACATTGAAAATTTAACGGATTTTTTAAAAATTCTTATAAAATTGTAAATTTTTCTACATGATGTAGAATTTTCTACATTATGTAGATTTTTCTACATATTAACTTCAAAATTGTCAAAAACTTAAGCAGTAACAAACATTGCGTGCATCTAATACTTCTTACAATTTTCTTCTTATTTCATTGCTCGCTCACTCATGACGATCGACAGAAGTTTTTTTTTTTGCAAAGCGCCATTCAACACATCTTTTTTCCTCTTCATTTGCAAGTTTGTAAAAGCAAAAAAAGAAAAAAGAGAAATGTTCACCTTGTGGCTATGAAACTATGACTAGATTAATTATGTACCTTAAATACATCATCATCAAATAGTACATGAATGAAAGAAAGGAAGAAAGAGTAAAAAATCGACATTGGTGGGCATAAACAGAAGAGAGAATGTGCGAGGAACGCCGGAACATATGTTGTGGTCAATTTAGAAATTTCAAAAAGCATCGCACACATCGTAGTACGAGAAAGAGAGAGAGAAAAATTCAAATTAATTTAATAAAAAAAAATTTCCACAAGTTTTGCCACACGTTAATCCACGTGATGTAGTCAATTTGCAATATAACTTGGGCAACTAGAAAATTATCATGTATGTATGTGCAATTATAATGGCACATGGGTAAAGTTTTCACTTTCTATATGCATACACACAATAGCCGACATTTGCATTGCGACAGAAAAAAAAATTTATTTTTATCTTTGTGAGGTTCAAGAACACTTAAGTACATTTAATGCGATGAAATATAATTAATAAATATCGAGCAACGAAATGAAAAATGATTTTTTTCTTCTTCCAATTTGAAATCGAGAAAATTTTCTTCTCTTTGTCATTTTCCAAGTAGCAGCGTGTGTTTTAATTATAGCAACAAAACAAAAACAGAAAATGAGATGTGATGTGAAATTTTCAGCTCTACGTGGCTGACTCACTTCAATTAAGTGGCATCTTGAGCGAGAGAGAGAGAGAAAAGAATTTTCAATTAATAAATCGGCCTTTGAATGTTCAGAGTTTGGAAATTTAAAAATTTTTAATCAAGTTATTGTGAGACTGAATCTTGTGAAGAATTTTTTTTTAAAAAATATGCTCAAGTAAGCTTTGTGAAATTTTTTGTAATAATAGTTGTCAAATCAATAACGAGAACAAAATTAAAAATTCTACAATTTTCCAAAGTCTGTAAAATATTGAACATCTTTCGTTCTCAAGTCTGTGTTATAAAAATAAGTATTGAACACAACATAACAAACGCTCTCCCCTGTGAACGATTTAAGTGTTCAAAAGAAGAAATATTGGAAGCGCATGCTGATCACTTAAGACAGTTAATTATCCCCACCAAGAAGAGAGCTGTCTCGAGAATACAAAGAAGAAGAAATGAAAAATCTCATCGCGTCTTTCTTTTCTCTTTGCTTACTTGGAAAATTTCACAATCACACATTTCACATTTCGACACACACTCATACAGCAGTAACTTCTCATGTCGCTCATTTTTCATCAAATTCGTCATCGCTCAAGCATGTCAAAGCGCTTCTTCTTAGGCATTAATATTAAAATCTAATCAATTTAGTTAACGGCTTTTCATTCATTCATGCAAATTCTCTTCAATCGAAATTCTTTTTTTTTGTGCTGCTCTCATTTGTGGGTCATTAAATAAATGAAGAAAGATTCTCATTCTTTTTTTAAATAACAACTGGATCTTATTGTTATATTGTTGAATGTAGAAAATTGTAAATTTTAACTAAATATTGAAATTATTTTTCTGACAGTTAAATTTTTGAATAATTTTTACAGTTGAAAATTTGAATATTTTTTAACAGTTAAAATTTCAAACAAGAACAACATTTTTTAGTCAATCAAAATCCTTTGATGAATATCTGCAAAATATTGAATTACTCAAATTTCCTGTGTGTAGGCAAAATCAATGGTATAAATTTCATTTCAAATTTTCTTCTTCAT
The DNA here is from genome assembly GCA_014622435.1 of Polypedilum pembai. Lineage (NCBI taxonomy): Eukaryota > Metazoa > Arthropoda > Insecta > Diptera > Chironomidae > Polypedilum > Polypedilum pembai. The sequence goes on from JACWBX010003404.1 coordinate 86,821, forward strand.
GTGTCTAAATTTGTACATACTTGAACCATCAAAAAAACATTGACAGAGGATGCTTCACACACATAACATCCTACATATGCGTGTATAAGAGACGTCAACAGTCGTGACAAATAAATTTTATATGTCAAGTTAATTAAAATCTACACACCGTCATCGAGAGGGATTTAAAAATGGGAAAAGAAAAATAATCAAATTCTAATTAAATTTAAGTTTATTACTTATAAAGTGTCAGTCAGCTTCTTACTGCGTATCATCGACACTTGTCTGCCCACACAAAAAAAAAGTAAAAATTTTGAGAGAAAAGAAAAGAAAATTTTTTCCTCTTGTTTTGTTTGTCATACAATCAATTCTCTTTAGAAATTGACTTGTCTTAATTCCACCGTGAGCCGCTTCTAGTCGGTAATTTCGAGATGTATCAGTGTTCATCATTTTAGACATTCATGTGTGAGCAACTTTTATGCCGTGACTTCATCAAATTTTCGACAATTAATCAATCAGGTGGCAACAGTAATCTTTCTTTTTTTTCCTCTTCGATTTTTTTTTTCTTAAATAATTCTCATTGTTTTAACTCTTTTTCTTGTGAGAAAAGACAATTTTTATGGTGATATTTTTTATAATTTTTTAATAACGGTTTTTTAAAATTTAAATTTTAATAGGAAAAACTTATTAAATAACGGTTTATTGAATTTGAATGATTTTTAGTATTTAAGTAAAAAAATTGAACTTTTCGGATTGTGCAATAGAATTTAAATAATAAGAAAGAAATTTAAAATTTAAATTTTTAACGGCTTTTTGAAATTTAAATCCAACTTTTGATGTTTCAAAATTATTAAAAAATCTTGCGTGTAGATAAAAGTTACTAAATCTATAACTCACTCATCGTCATAATGATGTTCATCATAATTACATTGTAGTTCTACAATCTCTATCTAAACACAAACACACATGAAGAAATAAATAAATAAAATGTGATCATTTTTCTGCCATTTGAGAAGGAAATAATCATAAAATAAAAACTAAACTCATAAACGATAATGTATTATTAATCAATTTATGATGTAAGATGTATAGATGATACTTCAGAGTCGTCTTTCATCATCACCATAAAGCACATTGTTAATTCTTATTTTTATGACTATTCAAGTCTCTTTCTGCTGTTGTTTCTTTGCAAGAATCTATAAAAATGTCATCAATTATTATTAATATGATTATTGCCAAATGTCTCCCTCAAAATGCGCGGCACTAATGCTATAAATTGAGATAAAATATATAATTTTGTTGTGGGGATTCTTACTCACTCGTCTCAACATGTGTCACATCAAGAAAAAATAAATAAAAAAATATTTTTGATGATAAGAGGGAGCAAAACAGCAGTAGCAGCAGCTTATGAAACTTTGATTGAATTCGATTAATGACAACCGCAGCGAGATATACGCTGTGTATTGTAAAATTGGCCGGCATGATAAGCAATCATCAATTTCATTCATATATAATGATGATTATAGCTGTATTTGTGTCTCTCTCTGTCACATCCGGTCGATTGATGAATACTGAATAATATTTAGATTAATAAATTGAATATAATTTATTATTTACTCATTTTTCTCTTCTTTTCAATTGACAAACATAAAAAGAGAACTCTGTTTGTGTATTTGATTGATTGAAAGATGTAGAACGAAAAACACAAACCCTTGTGAACTAATTTTGAGTTTTTTTATTTAAAAAAAAAGCATCACCACATGTTGCATCTCACACGAATTGCATGTCTTTTTTATAAACAACTGTGTGGTTAAGGAGAATTACACATACGCAAAGGAAGAGAAAGTCTTGAGTCCTTTTGCTTCTGCTGTTTCTTTTTTCTCATAGTGATATATGGATTGTGTACATCTGCATAAAATATATAAATATCTGAGAATGTTTATAACATTATTAGTTCGTCTTCTTCATCTTGAGATATTATTGATGATCTTTTAAAAAATGAATATTTTCAAGAAAATGTGTTGAAAATATTTTAAAGATGATACTGAAAAGAGTGAAAGAGAGAAAAAAGGATTATATTTATGGGAAAAAATATTGAGAATTTGATGATCTGGCTTTTTCATTTAGTATACAAATAAAATCTTTCTAGAAGATTATGAGAAATATTGAAAAAGTTAAAAAAAGGTCAAGAAAAAGTTTTGATTTTTAACGGATTTTTCAAATTTTAAGCTACGTATAGTAACGTAAAATAATTGATTACGTAATAAGTAAATTACGTAAAGTAACTATGTTACGTATTTTTGTTTACAATTTCAAAATTGAAATTTTTATTCAACAAATATTGAATTATACAATCAATGTTAGAACTTTATCTTAATAATAAACAAAAAATTACAACATAATCAAGCTATATTTAGTAATTAGAAAATTCTACAATGTTTAAATTAGAAGAATTTTTACCCTAAATTAAAAAAATTTTTGATAGAGCTACTTATCCATCAATCAAGTCTATTTATCTCTGTAAACATATTCATACATAGCAATAATCCTTTTCTCCTCTCAATTTATTCAATTTAATGTGCCACATCTTTCCTGAAAAATTCTCAACTTCATTCTCTCACATATCATCAATTCAACTACCTACTACTAAATATCTAATTACCATTATCATGTTAATCCACATTTACACACATTTAGAATGAATGAAAGATGTTTGATATGTACCGAAAACTAGCAAAAAACTTTTTTTTTGTTTCACACAAGCCGGTCCATTGTGCTGCTGATATTGCTGAAATGACACATACACAAGAACTTTATCTAGTCAAACATGAAATTAATTTCTAATTGACTCACAATTCACATGCCGATGAGACATCATCATCAAAAACAATGAAGGGTAGAATAGTAGTAGTAGTAAAAGACTTAACAGGCAAAAAGAATTACGAGAAATTGAAAATTGATGCGAATCATACGGGCATTGAGCTAATAATGGGCATCACATTTCATTGATGATTGTTCAGAGATGAGTTGATGAGGTTTTGGAGTTCATTCAATTTAAAGTATTTTAAAGTTTCTTTTTATTCAATCAATCGATAAATTAGATTTTTTTTTTACTTGTGTTAGTCAATCAATTAAATTCGATGAATGAATATTTTCATATTTTTAAAAGCCCTGGCTAATTGCTGTTCATAGTTTGGAAATTTAAATAATTTTTGTAAATATTTTAAGATTTGTAACTGATATATTGTGTGATGTAATCTGATAGTGTGAAAAAAAATTCAAAATACACACTTAGTAGTTATTGATTGATTTTTTGTCATAATAGTTATGAGACCAGATGCGAAAACAAATTTAAGTGAAAAGTGATATAGATTGAAAATTCATTGAAATTGACATTTTGTCAAATATTTTATAAACTCTCAATAATTCAGTAAAAGTCATTTAACAATTCAGAAGTCACAAATTGAAATCTCATCAATGGACTAAAAAATTTTTTTACACCAAAGCATGCTTCAATAGCTTTAGAATAATTTTTGTTCATAATAGTTGTGAAATCAAGAGCGAAAACAAAAATACCAAACTCTGAAAATTTAACAAAGAGAAATGATTCACTCAAATAAATGCAAGAAGCAAACAATGCGTCTTTTCAGCATCCATTCATCGTTTATTGATTTGAAATTAATAGCATTGCATTGAAAATGTGAATGTCATTCGCTGTGGGTTAAAATTAAGTGTATGAATATTCGTGGGAGGACATTCAGGCAGATATTCATTATAATGGTCATCATCATCAACAACAAGGCAATAAGCATCAATCTTTCTCTCTTGATTTCATTGACCTCATCTCTTTAACTATTTATTGCATGTCAATAGAAATGAATTTCTCTCTCTCTCTTTCTCAACAGTTGAATTTCGGCAGTTATGTGGCATTGCTTAATGATTTTAAATTAATCACTTCCTGATGTGATGTTTGTTGTCATGTTTTGTCACAAACGAAAGAAAAAAAGAAGAAAATTGTACATTAAATGACAATCAAAGAAACTTTTTTTATTGTCATTTTTAGCGATAAATATCAGCAATTGTTTTATTGTTTTCACATATTTTCTTTCATATTTCCCACATGATGTTATGACTACATGCAAGAGATCGAGAGAGACCTTAATTAGGCACTGCAAAGATTGAGATTATGACTGTGAGAAGTCTAATGATTGAAAATTAATTGGCTTATTTTCTCAGTAACAAAAAAAAGATCATCACGAGAGAATTCAAATCGATATTAATGATTCTTTTTTGTGTTTGTTTGTAAGAAGAGGCAGAAGCAGCAACATAAGAGAAAAATATTGAATTTGACTGTAAATTAACATGTGTATATAAGCCATCGCGTGATTAGAATTAATATTGTTTGATTGAACCCAAAAAATAAAATAACAAAAATTTATTTATGAACATGAAACTTCTGTCGATCATTTTTACTAAGAATTTTATTTTTATTCAATCGTCAATTTTTACTTTTCGCCATTTTGACATCCATATGGCATAACAAATCAATTAAGAGAATCGAAAAAATTCTCTTTGAAGATCAAAATAGTAATTAAAGGCGACGCAGGATGCATTTGATGTTCCATCATTAGCCTAAATAACATGGAAATTTAAATTCCAAAACTAAAACAACTCACACTGCTTGTTTTGGCAATTTGACAAAATTTTATCTTGACTGAGTTAAATGTAATACAAAGATGCAATTAATTTACAATTTTGCAATGATGAAAAATTGCCTCAGTGCGAATTCTCACCGCACCGTATAAAAATCAATCTCAATGAGTTGAGTGAAAGTATTTATAGCGACAAGAAGAGAGGGAAAAACTTTTAATTAATGTTTATTAATTCGTTATAATTAACATTGAAGAAAGTCTTCGTCCGAAACAGAAAATGATGCTTATTTATTCCCGGAATGAAGTAAAAAAAATTTATTTTCTTAAAATCCGTCGAGAAATCAATAAAAAATGTCAAATTAGAAAAATTTAGTGCCACACACAAATTTATCTTTAGCAGAAGTGTTTCTGCTCTACATTTTGAAAATATGAAACGATAAATCAATGATTCAGTTGATGGCACCCAAATGAACAGTTTTTTTTATAGATGGATTTACATGAATCATAAAAAAGAACACTCATTCGCGCTCACACATTCTCCAAAATATGAAAAAAAAAAACAAAATTTAAGAAGGGAATTGACTGCTTTTTTGTTTATATGCGACAGCGATGATCGATATGGAATGAATAAGCAACGATATGCACACGTGATGGCTCAGCATGGGATCTTTGAAATGTGTACGCATAAACACAACAATCACAAATAATAAATAAAAATGTAGAATGAAATCCATGCATGATTATATTGCTTTTCTTTCCGATTTCTTTTCCTTCACTTGAGGGTTGATATTTATCATGAAATCGATTTTATATCGATCAAATTGTTATTTGAATTAGAAATTAGTTTTTATTGTTGTTTAATTGAATTTTATTTTTCGATCAGAAATTGATTTTATAGTCAAGTTTCTATTCTAAAATAACGGTTTTTTGAAATTTGAAAAAATTTAAAATATTTTCAACCGTTTTTTTTTGAAAAATTATTTTTTTAAGTAAAATTTTAAGATTTTCTAGCTTAATTACAGAAAATGAAATTCAAACAAGATAAAAATCCGTTTATCAAGCTAAATTTTATCCAAGGGGAAACAACAAGAATTTCTTGAAAATTCATATAAATTTGAATAATTTTTATCCGTTAGGAATTTCAAATATCTTTAAAAGTAAATAAACATTAGAAAGTAGTAATTCTTAAAAGATAAACATTTTTGTGTTTATTTCTATCTTAATAAAAAAAGAAAAACTGAATGTAGGTTGAACACAAATAGAAAATTTTCACATACACACAAAAATGTACAAAAACAAAAACAACAGACTTAAAAATAGTTTAATAATCTTATAATAAGACTAATTGTCCTACAACCTTGACCCCAAATGTGAGTAGTAGTAGAAGAAGAAGAAGAATACTCGAGACAAATCCACTTCATAAACCCTCTCTCTCTCTCTTTCTCAAACACAAACAAACAGCAACAAGACAGAGAATGTAAAAAAGGCAGATGTTGCAATTATATGAATCTACATAGAAAGGCAAAAGGAAAAGTTTTTTTTATTTTAAAGTTGTGGAAAATGCGAGAATTTTTTTCAGAGCTTGTTGTTATGACAGTGGAGAAAACTCTTTAATGTGTGTGCTTTGCTTCCTTTTTTCTCTCTGTCTGACTGTGTCTCACATTTTCCTATGTTAATAAACTTTTCTTCATTATTAAAGGATTTTCGTCTGTCTCTCTTGGTTATTTTTATGATTTTTTGATGGTCAAGTTAGTATGACATCATCATCATTAGACTTTGTCTTTCTGATTGAAAATTTTTTTTCATTGTCGTTAATTGACTTTGACTAAATGCGTTAATTAAATTTCATTTCGTCCTTTTAAAGCTGAATGTGAGAAAAAAAAGAAAATTTTAAACAGTCGATGATGGCACAAAGTTTTATTTTCTTCTTTATCTATTGAAAATTTTTGTATTTAATTAAAGCATTAAAGGGTTAAAGATTTTTTTCTTCATTTCCTGACATTTCTCAGAACATAAAAAATCAATGAAAAAGTTTTTCAAATTTCCTCATTTCTAATTTTCATATTTTCTTTCTTTCTTGACATTCCAATAAACCATCATTCATTTAAGCCTTCATTTTTTATAAGCTGAAATAGGAAACATTTGTGAAATGAGAAATTAATTAAATTTTTCTTCTTCTTCATTCAACTTTTCGATTTCTTCATAAAAAAATTGAAATGAAAATTTATTGTGTATATATATTGGAGCAATCTGGCATGAGAAAAGGAAACGAGAGAGAAGAGCGAGCGAGGAAAAAAATCAATGAGGGTGGAGCATGTCGTCTTATCAGAAACGACGTATCAGTGTACAGACATATAAATTTCCAAAGTGGATTTTTTTTTCCTTCTTCTGCTTCCTATATATATTTTATTTTTTTCCCTTATGTCGCTGCCCTTCTTACGTATTTCACGATATTGGCACACACAAGGAGGAAATATCGACCAGAGAGAAAGAAAATAAAATAAAAAAACTTCTCTAAGTGAAAAGAAAAGAAAAAAATCAATATATGTGTGAATGGAGGAGCTGATAAGAAAAAAAATATATTGGATGCTTCAATGTATACGAGTATGTGTGTATTTGAAGCGAAAAAGAAAAAAAAAATGAGAGCGAGAAAATAAATTAAGCAATAACAACGAAAAGAAATTCATTCGTCACTGCCAATCTTCGAAGGATTTATGGCAAAAATTGTGAAGAAGAAAAAAATTCTTTATGTATTCAATTCATGGTTCATGTATTGCTATGACTTTAGAAATAGAGAAAAAATCTTCTAATTGAAATTTTCTCTTAAATGAAAAAGCTTCATTCGTGTCTGACTTTAAAAAGCATTTATAGAAACAGCAGCTGGAGCAGAAAAAAGTTTTATTTATCACCCATCCATGTGAACATATATAAGTTCTATATGCTACAAAAAAAAGCTTGTGTATGCGCAATATTATCGAATAATTTTTTTCTTTCATTTTCATTTCGGTGTTCGATGGCATGAAAAAGAAGAAGAAATGAAATTGAGCTTTCGCTGAATGAAAATGTTCTGTGTGTGTTTGGATATTATCAGAGCATTGTTCTGATAATGAAGAGAAAAATTTTTCTTTTTAATTGCTCTAAAAATATTTAAAATAGCAAAAACCAATAAAATTTAAATTAAGCATTGAAGAAAAATATTAAAAGATTTTAGTTAAAAATTTAATTGAGAATAAAAAATGATTTTGTATTTAAAGCACTGAAACTATTCTGTTCAAAATCACGATTTGTATAATATAAAAAATAAAGCAGTGTTGTTACACAGGCAGCCTGTGATTGCCTGTGATAATATTTACAAAAAATTCCGCTATTGAAATTGTAGATGGCGCTTCAAAACGATTTAGGCGCCATCTACAATTTCCATAGCGGAAGTTTCTGTAAATATTATCACAGGCAATCACAGGCCGCCTGTGTAACAACACTGAAATAAAGTTAAAATATTTTTTAATAAAAGAAAAAGAACAATTGGTATAGTAACTCAAGATTTGAAATTAGAATATTGAAATATTTTACCAAATATCAAAATTAAATTTTGTATTTTAATGATAAATTTTATAACCTAACTTGCAAGTCTTAAGAAATCAAAGCAAGCTTCGAGGGGATAAACACTATGGCAAAAAGGGCAAAAGGGCAAAATTTTTGCTCCATTTTCATACAAAAAAGGGCAAAAATAATTTTTTGTTGCCCCAGTGTTCATCCCCTTGGTAAGTTTTATCAAAGTATCAACAGCTTGATACCCTTGATTCATTATTTCATTTTTATATAAGAACTCTTTGATTTTACTAAATTTTTGATAACTTTTTAGAATATCAAATTCATTTTTCGTTTAGATTTTTAAATGGTTTACAGCAAGGCTTGTAATTTGACTTAAAGAACTTATCAATTCAAATCAGAGCCCGAAGTTGACTAAAAATTCATAAGTAAGCCAACCAATTTTAGTCGATTTCAGGCTCTGATTAAAACTTTAATACAGCTTGAGAACCAAAAGATCAAAACTATTAAATTTGTAATCAAAGAGTTCTCAAGCCTTGCCTTTATTAAATATTTCAACCTTGGACAATTCATTTTTATATTTTTCTTATTCTTAAATGTTGCCATAAAATATTTCAAAATTCATAAACTAAACCTTATAACAACATCATCAACTTTATAAATATGCAAGTTACAAATTAGTCTCTCTTTTTCTTACCTTAACTACCTATTCACGATATAACAAACAATAGACAGCAGCAGCAACAAAATAAGCAAGACAAAAGAAGCGACATTAAAAATAGGTGTGAATTTTTTCCTCTTCCCCACTTACAGAGCTCTAAAAAGCTCAATGATTTCTTCACGCTATTTTTTTTGCAAATCGAGAGCTGTCTTAGAGTTGAATAAAAAAAATTCAAATAAATTGCACACAATCATACAGAGAAAAAAAAAGCTTTCGCAAAATACATAAAATATGAAAAGAAAAGAATTTAAGTCTTCGTTAAATCGCGTCGTTATTCGATCATCTCTCCCAATTGCCGTATCACTCAACGGCGCATAGCAGAAAAAAAAATTCACGAAGAATGTGGAGAGTGAAGAAAAAAAGTGTATAATAAGATATCGATAAGAGGGGGAGCAGCAGCATCAGCATCACAAATACATCCCCAAAATTCATGGAGGATTATGAAAGAATTTCTTTATTTTTTGTAGAAAAGAATCGAAAATAACAATAATAATAAAATTTTGTTTGCCCTCAACGATAATAATAAAAAAAATTGTATATATGAGAAGAGATAAAGGAAAGAAGAAAAAAAAGGCAACGCCTCAATATGAACTGACAATCGTTGCTTGCAATATATATAAATTCTATACATCTGTTTTACCAAAATCACCTAAACATTTCTCTGCCCTTATTGTGCAATATAGACTCTCAATAAATCAGCAAACATTGCATACAGCACCAATACCAATGAACATATATATAGAGCAAAAAAAAGTAGTGCCTGTTATTGTTGTTGTTATTTTTTTTTTCATGTCATCATCGGGCTCTTCTGTGTTATGTCTGAAAGGCTTCACAAACTCTCGATATTGAACTAAAACAGTGAGAGAGAGAAAGAGAAAAATTTTGCTATTGAAAAGCACTTTTTGTGCTCCTGAGTTTGAAAACGAGAGAGAAAAATTATTTGAGAGAGAAATTCTTGTGAGCTATTTTTATTCCTTTTCTATCGTGTACAAAATATCGAAAGATATCTTAAAATTGCTCTATCGGTATAGAAAGCTTTTATTTTTTCTTCATCGTGTTCCGCATTCGTTTTTTCCGATCAATACTCTCACATAGCAATTTCCTTCTGCTGCCCGCTTTTTTGCTTCTTTTTCTCATTCTCTCTTTCTCACTCTCACTCACACGACCATTTATGGCAATGCATTTACCAATATTATATTGTATCGCATGCGTTGGCTTAACTGATTTCAACAGAACTGCTCTCGGATTGGGAAAAAATTTATTGGAAATTTTCGATTGGTTGACGCCTTTTTTCCCTCTTTTCGCTTCTTCTACAAATTCGCCTTCCTCTTCTTCTGTGTGTACACTTTTTTTTTATTGTTACCCCGCACTCTCTCACTTTTTTTTCTTCTTTCTTTCTCTTCTTCTCACTTCTCGCTCTTCGTTGTCTTTGCTGCTTTATGTATTTATTCGATATTTTATTATGTGCTCTCGTCGCTCTACTGCGAGTTATTTTTTTTTTTTTTATTGTTGGACCAGTCATTTAGCGTTCGATTTCTACCGATTCGAACCGATAGCGCAGCAGCAATAAATTTTTTTTCCTCTTTTCATTCGTTTTTTTAAGTTTACGAGAGCGAACGAGAGCAAAAATATAAAGATTTTACTTTATATACGATTTTGTTGTTGAGTAAAAAAAAGTGCAATATGTATTTTATGATCATGCTCATGAGCACTGTCGATTGATGGGAGTTCGAGAGAGAATTTCTTCAATATTGCAGCAAGCAAAAAAAAAATGCATTGAAATGGAAAAGAAGCAAGTCGGCAACAGCAATGATGAGACTTTATGTACTTTAATGTGCGTTTTGTTTCAAGAACATTAACTTTAACAATTTCTTAATGTTTATGGAAATTATAGCTATGTGCGTGTAGACTTCTTCTTTTTCCTTTTCTTTCTCTTCACTCTCTTTCGTTTTGTACTTATGTGTAGGACTTTTCTCTTTCACTCATTTCAATTTAGTGGCAGCAACTAGTTAAATACTTTAAAGAAAGATTTTTCCTTCTTTCTTTCTTTTTTCATTAATGGAGAATAATAATTATCTAGAAATAATAGAATATGACCTTAATTAAAGCTTTTATTAAACTTATAATGATGTAATTAGTTACAAATAACAATTCATTTTCTACAACGCTTTTTAACGGAAATTGTAAAATTTGAATTTTTACATTTCTTAAATTTTTTTAAATTTTAACGGTTTTTGTAAAATTTCAAATTTTCTGTTATTTCTTGATAATTTCTTTATTGATCGATGATGACAAAGACAGAAAAGAATTCAAAATATTCTCACCGTTGCTGTAACTGCTTGAAAAATTTAATTTAAATATAAACAAGAGCCAGCGAGCGAAAAAAACCATTTTTTGTTCCTACTTCTTTCTGTAAACAACCGAGTAAAAAAAACTTTAATGTTTTGTTTATAAAACGACGAGGCATCAGCAAGTGGCAGCCAGCAAAAAAAAGCGTCTACATATTTACATAGATATGGCGATATATACAATTCTGACTGCTGTTATGTATATACATTCAGAAATTTAAGGATACTTTAAAAATATTTATAAAAAAAAAGCTTGAATGCAGACTGGCAATGAAACATAATTATTTATTTATGAGTCCTCAATTTTTGTAGCCTTTTCCTCTTCTTCATCAACAGTCATGTTTTCTTCTTATTGTTTAGTCTCGGATTTTAATTTGTTTATTCATAAAATTTTCCTTCAGTCGGCATGGCATGCTTTTTTTTGAGAGAAAATCATAAACATTTTCCTTGCTCATCTTTAAAATGATCTTCTTAGTCCTTTTGTTGTGTTGATGGCTTTTTTGGGTTCATGAATGACTTTAATTAATTTCAAAATGAGAGAGTTTTTATGTAGGATTCTTTGGTCATAAATGTTGTGCGAACTTTAATGTTGAAATTTTCTGAAGGACATCCTTAAAGTTTTTTAACTAATAAAATTTTTGTTTCTTTTTTCTCTTTCTAGGTAAATTTTGGTTTTGAACTTTTCTTGGCTTCATAATGTTTTTTGGTAAATATTTTTTAAAGTTTATTCAAAGCAAATTTCATTATTACTTGTTCATAATTTAATGCAATTAAAAAGAGAAGAAGAAGAAATAAGAAAACTATAAAGACACAAATAATGAAATATTGTGCACATAGACGCGCTCAAGTGAACTTAGTTTTTATACTCAATCTTTATAATTTGAAATCGAAAGTTTTTGATAATTAATAGAAATTTTTAACACTTTTCTACTATATACAAAAGTTTGCTAGTTTTTGTTAAACTTTAATTTTACATCAAGAAGACCAGACACAAAAAAAAAAAGTTTTTAACACTCCACAATCATGCGAAGAAGTTAGGAGTAAGAAAAGAGTGTAAAAAAAATTTATTGAATGAATAATTTTTCTTAGTTCTCTTTTTTTCTCTCATATGCATGAATTTATATTCAGTGAAAATAATCATAAGAAGTATCAATAATATAGTGAATAAGAGAGAAAAGGAAGAAGTGTAATTGCATAGGGAATTGAATTGAATGAATGAGACATTGTTGTCTGGAATATCTTGTGCTCTTGCATTCGAGTGATGAACCAAATCACATTGTGTGGGTGCAATAATATTCAATTCTTAGACAACAACAACAAAAAACTACTTGAGTAAAAAAAAACGAAGAAGACAAAATTTTTAATGAATCTTGAATGATCCATTGAAAAATCTGTTTTTCATTATGATTAATGTCATGATTTTTTTATTCACGATTCTCTTCGTTTCATTAGAGCCAAACACACACACACACACACGCAAATTAAAAAAATTGCCTTACTTTTTTTTATTTTGCCCATAAATCAATTATTCAAATTGAAGTAGAGAGAGAGAGAGAGAAAGCGAGGAGATAGAGGTGGACATTAGATTAATCATACATATTCATCGCTTAATCATCATTAGGAAGTATGTTTTTTGCATGAGGGCGGTTTTGTGATCAGAAATAGCCACGCAAACTCACTTTTATTCTGTTTCGATTATAAATACGTCAATGAGCTTTTTTTTTCTTTCTCCCTAATGTAATTATCAATGACACACCTCAATATCGCCAAAAAGTCATTTTCTAGAATAATTTTTTATATATTCTGCATGACAATGACATTAAAGTTATAACTATGATTAATTCATATTGAAAACATGACTTTTGGTAATTGGAAAATTTTCTAATTAAAGGCGTGAAATTTTTCGTTTTTATGAATGTCAAATTTCTTGAATAGAAGAATATTAGCATAAAAAATATAAAGTAGTGAAATTTTTTTGACAGTTTTCCTTTTGTTTTAATTTCATTTGTCAATTTGACATATTCAAGCAAGCAATGACATTTGAAATGCAAATTAAAATGAAATTTCTTTCTTCATTTCTTGCTATTATATGTGTGTGAGGGAGAATTTTATTTAAACACAATCAATAAAGCATAATTAAAAGCCATTAAATGTAGAAGCTCAATTGTTCTTTGTTGAAATACACAAACAAATTCTGAATAATAATTAAAATTATAAAAAAAAAAGAAATAATGGCGTGCTCTAATTGTATTCTTTCGCATACCATCTAAAAAAATTAAATTTTTTTTTTGTTATTTTCATACTCGACTAATATTGTAAATGCGGATAGAACTGTACATGGCATGCAAATCACACACATACTTGCTCAAAATGTATTCAATTGTTGTGCTCAAAAATTATTTTCATTATTTTGTGTGTGATTTCGATATGGCAGCAGCAACAGAAAATATATAAAGCAGAACAGGAAGGAACTCGTCGGAACATAATGATTGATAACATATCGAAACGTTGCGTGACATCTGTGAATGTTAAAAAGTTTTCTCTTTTTCAAAAATAGAAAAAACAAAAATCAATTATTTGCATACAAATCAAGGTTGAAAATTAGTTGAAGAAAGTTTTTCTAATAAATTTGTCTAATATTTAAGAAAACTTTTCAATAATATACAAAGAAAGTTTTTGAATTTTAAAAAAACCGTTAAAATTCAAATTTTAAATTTTGTAAAATCGTTAAATTTAAAATCTTTTGAAATTTGAATGGAAATTTTTGAGTTTTGTTTGTAAAAAGTGAATCTAATTAATTTCCATATCTTTTCAAATCTAAAAAATGTCAACATACAAAAATTTTAAATTTTAAAAAACCGTTAAATTGAAAATTTCAAAATAAACAAATTGAAGTCATAAACATGAATCACAAAAAATTCAAGTAAATTTCATTGTTGACTCATGCTCATTAA
>JACWBX010003404.1:101043-125998 GCA_014622435.1 Polypedilum pembai
AAACGTTGCGTGACATCTGTGAATGTTGAAAAGTTTTTCTCTTTTTCAAAAATAGAAAAAACAAAAATCAATTATTTGCATACAAATCAAGGTTGAAAATTAGTTGAAGAACATTTTAATAACAAATTTGTCTAATATTTAACAAATTTTCATAGAAACACAAAAGAAAATTTTAAATTTTATAAAACCGTTAAATTGAAAATTTCAAAATTAACAAATTGAAGTCATAAACATGAATCACAAAAAATTCAAGTAAATTTCATTGTTGACTCATGCTCATTAACCTGAAATAAAATTCATCTTTTCTACATTTTTAATATTTTTTAAACATCTCATATGACACATGTAAACTCAATCACGCCCCATAAATCAAATACATGAGAGTAAAAAACTCAACAAACATTCATCTTCGATCTGTTTTGCAAATTTGTAACCACAAAATCAATGCGAGTAATTAATTAAATCTCTAAGAAAATGTTGTGGTGACTTAAAAAATAAATATGATGAAATTTCTTGGCAAACATTTCGAATGCATTAATATGCTCATTGCAAATATTTCTTTTCTCAATTTTTTTTTCTTATTCGTTGTCGTCGTTATTTGTACAATGTGAAATCAAAGGCAATTGAAAATAATCTTTTTTTTCTCTTCAGACATTTTTGTATACACAAAGAAACTGCTACTGCTTTTATTATTTAGCTCGTTAAAACGGGCTAAGAAATTAAATAATAAAAATTTTTATATACAACTAAAAAATCGAAATAATTAATTGCGCAAGTGTATTATAATAGATAAAACACATGTTAATTAAAAGTCGAGTCTTGAAGAGATTATTTTTACTGTCTGCAGTTTGTGCTTCTTTTTAGCTCTATTCGGATGATTTAAAATAAATGTTTCGATTTTTTATACTCTACACACATTTTTTCTATTCATTTCAATGTTTACTTTGATGAACGCATTAATGACTAATTAGTGAAAAAAATACTCTTTTTTGATAACTGAAGCTTGAGCAATATAATTAGAAAAAAGAAATGTTGGAATTTTTTCTTCAATTTACCTATCAGTGTTTGGAAAGTTCACAATTACACAATTTAAATAGTAATTTTGTCAAGTTTTAGCTTTTATTAGATCAATAGAAAAAGTATTGAAAAATTTGTAATCAAGTTATTATGTAATCGAATCTCATTAAGACCAAAATTTTTACAAATTAGCCTATAGTAAGCTTTGAATGGTAATTTTTTGTCATAATAGTTGTGAAACTGAATGCGAGAACAATATCTATTCTAGTCAAAAATGATATGCATTGAAGATTGATTAATAATCAATATTTTGCTGATCTTTAATGAATGAAGAAAGCCATATATTACACATTCAAACACTCGTCAAGGACAAAGAGTTACACAAAATATCTTTTGGCAGGATTTAAAATTTTTTTTCATAATAGTTATCAGACTGAATGCGAGAAAATTTTCGATTTTGTACTGAAGCATAATTCGAAAAACTGATTGTAATTACCAAACATTGTATCACATTGAATATAAAAAAGAGAAATTTTCCACAGAAGGGATAAGACTGGATTACATTGAAATCCACAAGCCGCAGCAACAAAACCGTTATGATATGCCATCAATGTTTGTTAATGGTTGATCAGAGCGGGGGGTTGTTGCTGCCACGGATGTTTGCGTACACACAGCAGTGGTGTGTCGATATAGAAACCGAACAATATTGAGATTTCTTTTTTCAATATTTCTCCTCACTCGCTCTGCTTTGAAAATCATAAAAAATATTATTTATGATTTTTTTCATAACATTCGCGTTTTCTGGGGTTGATTTTGAAAATTAATCAATTCATCTGCGTGCGCGTAATGTATGTGAGTTTTTTTGGAGATTGAATATGTGAATGGATGAAATTGAGATCAAGGTGGGATGAATAATGAATATCGATATTAATATTTTTCTCTTTTAACATCATAAATAACAGTTAGGGGGGTAATAAAAGGCTCAATCTCTCTCTCATGCTGCGATTCTATAAATGGATTTCACTCACTCCCCTTGTTAACTTCGCCACCGCGCGCGAAAAAAAAAAATAACAAAAAACAGCGAGTGCTCATATTGAAGGTTAAAAAATTACATTTCCACGCAGAATGATGAAGAAGAAAAAATATTATGAATGAGAGAAGCGGGAGAGAAGAATTCTTGTACTAAAAAAATTTACATTTTTATGAATTGAAGCCTTTTGTGTTTTTCTTACTTGCTTGCTTCTTTGCGTGTATCAAAGTCATTGAATATTGCCAAATAAAGGAGAGAGTAGAGAATATGCATATAAAAGAGATGAGATGAGACAATTGAATTAGTTCTCTTTTTTTGGTTGTATTTAATGAATTTTTATTCTTGGTGGAAGAGGAAATGGAATTTAATCATAATCTCTTACTCAAGCCCTCTTTTTTATTTTTGACTGAATAAATGTTTTCCATTATTTTGGTTTTTGATTGAATAATATCAAAAGATTAAAGATTAAATAATTTTTTAATTGAATTTTAAAATTATTGAGAAAATTTTAAGAAATAACAGAAATTGTAGAATTCAAAATTTGAAAATAACAAAAGTTGTAGAATTGTAAAATTATAAAAAGAATGTAGATTTTCAAATTTCTTAAGCCGTTATTTTTGAAACAATAAAAATTTCTTAAAATCTACTTTAGCTTGGTCAATATCTAAAAATATCGCACAAACAAGAACTTAAATCAACTCACTCATGACTCGCGACATTAAATCTAGCACACACACAAAAAGTATAAATCACTACAATTGTATAAAATTTCAATTTTCCACTAAATTAAGCCTGCACTGAAAAGTGAATTTAAAGTGTCATAAGTCATCCTTTGCATTTACACACTCTTTTTTCTGCATTTCACTTTTGTTGCAAAAAAAAGCGATTTACGTCCGGCCACCCTCACTCACTGCACTTTATATACGTGTTGTGCCATTGACCGCACTTTTAATTCCAACCCTCGTCTGATGTGTGTATGTTTTTTTTATTGCACAATTCATGCATACATGAATTGCATTCGACTGCTAGCAAGAGTTTTTTTTTCTCTTTTTTCATATACTAATTGCGGTCATTTTTTTACATAACAAATTCTCCCCATCACAAAACAAAAAATTTTGTTTTTACTCCACGCAACAGAAAATTTCTTTTTCGCGCGCGTTCAACAGAGAATTAAATTTGCCGCATAACCATGATGTTATTGTTGTTGTTTTGCTATCAACAAAAAAAAACCCCGCAGCTGGTCAGCTGGTTGCGTCAAACAACAACACATCATGTCGCGCCCTATAAACACACATTTTGCAATTAAAGTGAGCGAACAATTGATCAAACGATGAACACATGCATAGCACTCACGGGATAAATAAATTCATCTAAAAAAAATGAAGACAATTTTTCTCTCTTCTTCTATTAAATATTGATAACATAAAAGAGAAGGAACGCAAACAATAAAATAACGAGCATGTTAGGGTGTGAGAGTAAGAATATGTTAATATTACTTTTCGCGGAATTTATGATGCGGCATATGTCGGTATGTAAAATGTATTTATGCAAAATAGAATGGGTAAATAAGATATGAAGCATGTATGTATGTGACATCAACCCCCAGCGGAATTTTTTGCTTGCTCTCATCTAATATACAATATATGAAGCAATTGTTTTCTGTATTCTTCTTATAAAAGCAACAACAGCAATAAAGAAAATTGTATGAAAGAAATTTAATCGATAGATGGCGAAAAAGTACACAACATACATACAGAAGGGTTGTCAAAGTGGCATTTGAATAATTAAAAATGAAGCTAAAAGTATTGCCCATTGTTTGAACTAACTTACTACAGGCAGGAAAAAATCACCCGAAGGTTAATCCTTTTCATCATTTTGAGACGGTTGCTATGACGAATTCTTGCTAGACGACTTTTGATGTGTTTCAATGAAACAAAAAAAATTTAAAAATTTATGAATTAATACGAAAAAATAACAAAAATATTTTTAGTCTCAAACTACTCATATTGTTTTAGTCAGAGTTGGGAAATTACATACAATTTTTAAAATTTAAAAAAAATTTTTTGAAGAGAAACTTGTTGAAGTATATTGCATAAGATTTGGTATTAAACAGATAAGAAGAAGAATTTTGGGTACATTTTCCAAAAAAAAATCATAAAGAATTTTTCTTATAAAATTGTAGAACTTGTAGAATTTTTACAATGAAAAATGTAGAAAAGTTGTAGAAAATTTACAATGAAATTATTAAATATTTTTAGAATTTAAACAGATATAATTTGGTACAAAAATTTGTTCTCGTATTTAATTTCACAACTAAAATGACAAAAAAAATTTTTCAATTCATGCAGAAGTACACTTTGAAATTTTCAGTTTTGTCGAGATTCGATTTTACAATATCTAGGTTATTAAATTTTACAATACACCATATGCTTAAGTATATTAAGATAAACAAAAATTTATCTAACAGTTTTATGAAATCAAATCTCGTGAAAGAAATTTCCTAACTCTGCTTTAACTTAATATGTGTATACATAAGAAGAAGCCCCTAAATAGCAAATGAGTGAAATTGAGCAATACAGAAAATACATAGAGAGAAAAAGATATTAACATTTAGATAGAAAAACTCACATAGACTAGAGATAGATTGAGGTAATTTTTATATATTGAATAAACGACGTTGTAAAAAATAATTTGCATAGAAATTCAAAAATCAAGCTAAACAGAGAAAGAGAGAGAGAGAAAAGAAATTACCCTTGTGTGTTAGATTAATAATAATTCTTCTTTCAAAAAATTTTCTTTTTTATAAAATTAAACACAAATCATAAAAAAGGGGTTGAATGATTAATTTTTTGTTCTGCTTGTATGTATGCATGAAATATTATTTTTTCTCTTTCTTTATAGAGGTATAAATTCTAACACACAATTGAATGAATGAAAGAGAAACTTCACTCATCAATTTCGGTATGCCTTTATATCAAAAAAATAAAAATAAATATTTTCACTTAAATCCTTTTGTTCTTTTAATTATTTTTTTTTTTCTTTCTACGACAACCCTCATTGATTTTAATGCCTTTGCTCTTAAAAAAGACTAAAGAGCATTTTTCGATTTTTCTCTTCCCTTAATTATCTCAGCCACCCACTCATACACATAGAAAGAGAAAAACTTCATTTGTCAAATAGTTTGAGGGCATACACATCACTTTTTTTGGCATCATCATTACACGATATATTCGAATGAGTCGATTAAAAAATATACAGCAAAAAAAAATCTTCTTTTCCCTTCTTTTGCCTCTTCTCATTTAAAAATTTGCTGATGATGATGATGATATGTGTATATGTGAACACCATTAGGGACTTTTTATCGGATGAGAGAAAGAAAAAGAGTTTACGTATGTGAGATTTTTATCTTTCTCCCTTTGATAGCTAATTAGCGATTTTTACTCTTGTGTAAGCAAATACCCTCATGGAAATGAGTTGAAAAAGATTTTTTTTTATTTGTTTCAACCCTAAAATGCTTATTTTTGAGAAAATAAAAAAATTTTTAATGCTTTTGATGGAAATTTAAATATTTCTTTATGATTTATTGTTATGCATCAATTATTCAAGAAAGTATGAAAATTCGTTGAAATTTTGAAATTTTCCTTAAATTTTAAATTTTCCGTTAACTTTCGAATGTTCCGTTAATTTTTTGAAACTCAATTTTAACGGAAAAACGTTTGGAAAATTCAAAAATGACAAGAGAAAAAACTCTAACAAAATAACTAACAAAATAATTTTTAAATTAAATTAAAAATTGCTAAAATTGCAATTAGCTAAATTAAATTGCTAATTGTTAATTTCATACAAAATTTTTGAGTTTCAGTGGCTACTCTGTTGTCGTTTTTGCTTTAAAAAATGAAGCACAGAGGAAAATGACTGTGATTAAAAAAAGAAATTTCAAAACCTTTATTAGAGATTATAAGAAGAGAAGAAATTATAAAAACGAAAGAAAAAATTTAATAAATCACAAATTTACTAAAATTCTCTTAAGTTTCTTTAAAAAAACTAATTTTGATTTATAACTTTTTACTATTTAAATTTCTTTTCTGCTCAATGATAATCAAATTCGTCATTAAAGAAATAAAAAAAATTTCCTCCGCCTATTTTCTCTTGCTCATTTTTCACAGAAGAAAATAAAATAACGGCAGCAACATCAATAAAGCAATATATAAATTTTTCATTTTCTAATAATAGAGAGAGAGAAATTCTTTGTGACAATCATAAATATCAAAAAATGTTGTTGTGTAGAATGAGTAGAATGAGTTCGTTTAATCCTCCAACATCCCACCCTCGCGCATATATATATATCTCTAGCACATTCACAAATTTCCATCACATCATACAATGAACGAGCTATATAGCGAGAGAAAGAAATAATCATAAATTTGACATTTATTTTTTAATAATAAATTTTTATTGTTCATATTTTCTTCGCTCTTCGAATGAATGAATGAGTGAAGAAGAAGGGAAAAAGACATGAATAGATATTTATAGATGAAGCAAATAAAAAAAAGTTTTCTATTATCTATCATTCAACATTGTGAGTGAGGTGGAAAAATTTGAAATTTGTCAAAAAATCCCCTTAAAATTTTGTAATTCCTACTTAAAGGTAATTAAAATGACAACCGAACGAATAATCATAAAATTTGTCCCTTTTTTGTCGTTTGATGACTTTTATACTTTTTTAAGCAATCTAATCAGGCACCAACAAGACAACATTTTCTACTCTCTAGGCGACATCATCGTCTAATTTTCAAGCACGAAAAATCAATCTGTAATAAAAGTTAATGGAGCCGAAATATTAAAAAAACGACAATTTTTTTCCTTTTTTTCTATTTTAAGCTCTTGTGTTCATCTGTTAATTAAGTAAAGCTCTCTCACCATTTTTTTTTACAAAAATTTCTCCCTTAAGGAATCTTTTTTATTTTCCCTTTAATGAATCTTCTTTCCTTTTAATGAGAAAGACACGCAAAAAATCCTTTTTTTACAAATTGAAATATTTTTCAAACATAAATTTCTTCTATTTGATGCTTATAGACAAATCTTTCCCTTTTTCAATTTTTCTTTAGTCCATATTCGTGGCTACTGCTGTGAAAAAGAAGAAAATAACATTGATTTTCAACATGTAAAATGATAATACTAATTAGAAGTTTTAATTAACAGAATTGATATCAAAAATTTCCATTTTCTTATTATGAATATTGAGTTACAGAGTTGTTCAGCATTAGAAACTTTTTGTGCAAAATAAATGTTATATGGCTCATTAAAATGTCTTTAGAAGTGTTTGAACATACAAATACAATGTTTAATGTTGAAATTAAAGACAAACTCCATAATTTTTAATTTTGAAAAATCGTTAATTTTTTTTTTCCAAAAATTGAAAAACCGTTATTTTTCGAAATTTAAAAAATTAAATACCGTTAAAAATTTTATAATTTTCAGAAATGTTATGGTTTGATTTATAAACATTTAAAATGTGTACAATAGTGAAATAAGTCCGTAATTATGTAGTTTACATTTAATTTTAATAAAATTTCTTATTTTTAAGAATTAAATTTTTTGAATTTTTGAAAACCGTTAAAAAATTTCAAAATTTTTTAAAATTTTAGATTTTTCAAAAATCAAATTTTCACAAGTCTTTTTAATAAATTTTAACTGTAATAAAGTCAATTTTCAAAAAATAAAAAGTTTGTCCAATGAACACCAAAGAACAACTCTGTATTGAGTGAGCAAGAAAGCATTCAGTACCCACATTAAATTTTATATTTTTCAATGGTTAAGAAGAAAAAGGGGTGGTTTGAGCATTATTATCGATGAGTAAGTAAGAAGATCAAAAAATATATATTCTTGGTATGAGGATAATGATAGCTGCTAATGAGATATTGAAGCTATAAATTTCATCATCATCCCTTCTCTTCTTTTATCATAAAATTTAATTAAAGTTTTTCAATACTAAAAAATAGATGAAATGTCTTTTAATTAAGTATCAAAGTATTGATTTTTCATCCTTCACTATGGTAATTTTTATATGTGTGGTTTTATTCACATAACACAGCAAGAGAAGCGCAAAACAATGTGAGATTAATTGATCATTTACTCAACTGGATACAATTTTTTTCTCTTTTTTGATTTCTTCCGATGATTTTTTTTAATTATCTTAACTCAGCGAGAGAGAGAAAGAAAGAAAACTTGAATA
Organism: Polypedilum pembai; assembly: GCA_014622435.1. NCBI lineage: Eukaryota > Metazoa > Arthropoda > Insecta > Diptera > Chironomidae > Polypedilum > Polypedilum pembai. The sequence continues at coordinate 109,326 of JACWBX010003404.1, forward strand.
ATTAAAATGTAGAAGAACCGCAAAAGTAGTTGCTCCAATTTAAGACATTAAAAAACAAAAATTTAAAGCTCAAGAATCCGGTCAATAAATTTTTATGACTTTAAATTATATCTTCATTCATTCTTTGTTCGCTTGTGCGATTGATTTTTAAGTCTCAAATGCCATGGCATTAATGTGTGATCTTCACAATGTGATGTCTGAGATGTGATTAATGCCACTGCCAATTAAATTGTTTGTTGATCGAATATCGAAGTCACAGACAGGCGCAGACAAGTTGCAAATAAAAAATAAAAACACATTTTCGGCTTAATCATTTTTGATAATTGGTTTCTTTGTTAGTCAATAAAAAATTAATTGATATTTTATTGGGTAGCTCGCTTGAACATTAAAAATCCATTTTACATTAAAGATTTATTGATGTGTGTTTGTATTTGATTTCTTAATTAATCAAAGTATTTTTTAATCCTATTTCTTTTTGCTGAAAAACAAAAATAAAAAATGAAAAGAAAAATCTTCATTGTGCAATTTCCCACGCAGATAAAGTTAACAATAAAAAATTGAAAATAATTTTCTTCCTTTTTTCCAACGGTCTCATTTTTATGTCTCTTTCTCTCACTCTTTTATTTCTATCAATTTGGCACAATGCGAAAAAAAAAGTCAAGAAAAAGTTTTTTATGATTTCTTTATTTTCTACTTGGAGTCAAAAAATAAAAAGAAAAATTGAATTTAAGAAGTCAAATTGAATTGTTATTTAGACGTGAAAGAGTTATGAAAATTTAATTAGAAAAGAAATTTCTTCCTATTGACCTTAGAGAATAAAAATAATTTTTTTGGAAATGATCATTTAGTTAGAAAGCAAAAAGCTGGCTCTAAAACAAGGCTTAAGAACTCTTTTGATCACAAAATTTATTTCTACATAGTGAAATTTTTTATGAGCAATTGACAAGACTAAAATATATGATAAACATTTTGATGAATTTTTACCAAGCATTTCTCTGTAGAATCGCGTTGGTTTCCATCTCTGAATATTAAAAATGTTTTCAAAAATTGAAAAAATTATTGAAATTTGAATTTTTGTTTCTACACTGTGAATGATTGATTTTTACTTAATTAAAAATACAAGGCGTTTTTTAATATATAATAAAAAATTTCATTCACAGTTCTTAGAAGATATGTAATGTAGATCTCAATTTCCGGGTGTCATTTGTTATGGAAATCATGCTCAAACACATATGTGGAAATATATGAATCACAGAAAGATAGAGAGATGAAATAATAATTGAAAATACAGTAGCAATTGATTGTTGTAGCAATATTTGCCTTACGGTGTTCTTTGAACGAGAGTGAGTGTAATAAATTTAAATAAATAAAGGCTTGGCAACAATACTCGCTCTCTAGAGCAGATATATTTGTTAAAGGTAGCAAAAAAAAACACATATAAGATGCTGAAGTGATGATAAACGTCCGCTTTTTGTGGGAAACACACAAAATAAAAATTCAATATCTGGGGAAGTTGCAAGCAGACAGAGAAGGATAAAACACATGTCTTCGAATGATGATCATTATTTAAAGACATTTATGACAATAGATCGTTCGTTGATATTAATTTTCATTCATTCAATGCCACCTTTTCAATCACAATCACACAAACACACAAAAACTATTATTCAAATGAGAGATTTATAAAAACTGATCTCTGTCGAGGAATAATGAAATATTTCGAGTACATTGACGTCTCTTTATGTCAATGAATAGAGAAGAAAATCTTCTCCTCTCCCATCATGTCAGTATATTAATAATTTATTGAAATCTCTGAAAGAAAATTTAAATATTCAGCTTCTGGTCTTAAGCAAAAGAGAAAGACAACTCATAATTTATAAAAACACTGATGATGATTAATGTTTTACAAAAAATTCATTTTTCATCGATAAAAAAAGAGTTTTTTTCTCACAAAAAAGTGGAAAAAAAATTTCTTTTATGATAATCCGATAGAGCTCATATATGAAATGCAAAAAAGTCCATTAATTATCAAGAAATGATCAAAGAGACAACGCAAAAAAAAGTTCTCATACCTTGTTTATTGTTATTCAAATTTTTTTTTATTTTCTCTCACTCGCGTCTCATTTCATCAATCTTTATAAAAGTGGAAACATACAGAAGAAGAATTTAAGCCGGAAATCATACAGAAGAAGAAGAATAATAATATTTGAGGAATTGAAATAATGAAATGAATTGTGTTCGCATGGAAGCAATAAAGATTGGAAGTCTCAACGCATTCAATCTAATTATTATTATTTTTTTTTGTAATTCATAAAATATGTGATGGAGAAATAAAGAGAAATTTGATATTTTTTTGTGATTAGCTGAAATTATTTTTAGTTTAATAAATAACGAAATTATTGAATGTTTTTCATTTAGATATTATCTAAACATGGAAAATTTAAAAATTCTAGCAAATGAAAAATAGATAGTCAACCAAAACAACAAAATGAAAGCACTAAAATGTAAATTTGAATATTTTTCAAGCAAAGAGTTTCTTCGTTAAGTTGAATTTTTCAAAATTCCTTTCGTTAAATTCAAAAGTTTGTAAGTTCAAAAATTTTGAATTCATTTCGTTAAAATCAAAATTTTATTTCGTTGAATAAACATTGAAAAATTTTAAAATATCAATCAAAAATTTAATGTGATTTTAGTTACTTGTTAAACTTCATTTAATAGAAATTAAAAAATATTTCATTCTTCTAGTGGAAAAATTAGTTTCAAAAATTTCGTTAAATCTTCGTTAAGTAATAATTTTAAATTTTTTCCGTTAAAATTTCAACATCTTACTTTAAACTTTTGGATAATTTAGAAAATTTATAAACAAATAAAAAAGTGATTAATCATGAAAAAAACATCAAAATCAATTAATAAGCAAAAAAACTCTTCTAGCTACTTTTACAATATTGATGTTAATCTAAGAATAAGAGCGAGAGAGAGAATGAGTTTAAAAAAAATTGATTGCTAAAGGGATGAAATTAAAAATAAAACATTTGTTAAGCTCATCTATATATCACATATGATGAAGATGAAAATTAGGGGAAGATGTTGAGTGTGTATAAAAGAAATTTTAATGAGCAAATTTTATAATTACTTTCCTCACACTTGATATGAAAAAAATAAATTAGAGCAAATATTGAAGCATGCCGAGTTGATATATTTAATACAAAAAAATTATTTATCAATATTTCACCACAATCAACATCCTTCAAAGCGACACATTTATGATAATTATTTGAGATACATCGCATGACGCTTTGTATTTGTATTTTATCGAATTCTCAATATGTATTCATATAATTATTAAAGCAACAAGCAGATAAAAAATTTTTAATAATTATTTTTCGACTGTTGATTTCATAAAAAGGAAATTTGTTTTCCGTTGATAAAAAATTTATTTTTGGTCTCTTTTTTCGTTTGAAATCAATTGTGTGACATTAAATATAAAATTTAAATGTATTTGAGATAAGAATCCATTTTGCAATTGCATGCATGTCTCGAATGACTGAATGAGAACGATAACAATCAACGAAATCAATTGAATCGGTTGACTTCGTCCATATACGACCCGATAAAGCGGATACGTTCATCAGACGATTCTCGTCGATTCGTAACACATTTCTCTGTGTCTCTCTCTTGACAAAGATAATGATCAACTCTCTCACTCATATATCGTTATTGAATGCTTCCTCAATTTTCAAATATGTCTCATTGATTGCCCTGCAAATAATAATAATAATAATGCATGCATATTGTAAATGGCGAAGCAAAAAAAACTGAATCAATTGGAATATCAATTGAAAGATTATATTATATGCTGCAAGAATTTTTTCTTTGCATGTATGAATAATTTTAATTTACATTTAAATTATTTAATGAGGAAATTCTTTTGTATTCTCAACTTAAACTTCTAATGTTAATTTTTTACTTACATTGTTGGACATTGAACTTTATTTAATTTAATTATTAATGAGTGTTTTTAATATTTCAAATTGATCTTAAATGGGAAATTTGAATTTTTTAATGACCGTTATTATTTCAAAATTTACAAAACCGTTAAATCTTACAAAATTCAAATCAGAGTTATTTCTAAGCTTGATTTGATTAAAAATTTCTTTCTGTAAAAATCTTATTTACAGATGACATTTAAAAGGTAATGACCTTTTACTCTTTTCAATGCATAAAAATCATAAATATATAAAAATTATTCAATGCTGTCAAAAAGTGCATCATATGCAAGTCTAATGACAATGATTAATGTTCAATAGAAAAATGAAAAACATCATTTTAATTTATTAAATTGTAGATAAAATGTAGCACAAATAGTGAACTGCATACATCACATTGTAACATGCCATGAATATCGTTCTCATATTTTTTTACTTTTTGCAATTTAAATTGATGATGCATTTTACCTGTAGTAACAGAAATAATGAGGAATCATTTAAATTGTCTCTAATTCAATTCTACTCTTTTGAATTCTTATGAAAATTCATGCAAGTTTACACACATGAGTGAAATTGTGATGAAACTATTTATTTATTCGAGTATGTAATAATAATGAGCAACAGCAACAGCAATAGTTGTAGAGGAGATGAAAAATTGTTAAAGTATTAATTAAGTGCCAAAAAATTATTATTGCCTCAAATTATAATTATGCGAATTGCAAAAGAAATTAATACTAATAATTAACTACAAACTCTAGTAGCAATTAAAACGTTTTCACTCATTTTCACATATTAGCTGAAGTCAAGCATATTTTTTTTATTATTTATAATAATTTACAATATGAGGAAAAGTTTAAAAAAATGAAATGTGTGTGAGATTTTTACTTATGCATTAAACTGTGACTCTTTTTACTGTCTACAAAGAAAAATAAAAAACTATAAAATTCTTTTCAAACTAATTAGAATTTTAAAATTTTCATGTAGGATTTCTTAATTTATTGTTTTTTGATTTTTATCTTTTTAAATTTTAAAACTGTCATAAAAACAGTTCAAATTAATCTTTTTGGTGGCTACTTGAACATGCAATAAAATTGCAAAATAAAATTCATTCAAAAACTATTCAAGGCAAGATTTAAATTGTGACAAGTTCTTTTCTCACACTCAAATGTTTTTTTTGAAATGAAGCCAAGAAAGACAGAATTAATTGCTTAAACTTTTTTTATTAGATTGTAATAATAATTCTAACAAATATTTTTTCTTACAGAGAGCGACACTTGCTGAAAAAGAAGTAAATACATTAAAGGAACAATTAACAGCGACATCAAACGATAAAAGTGAGGGAAATACTGCTAGTGGAATTACACAAAACGGCACCTCACCACCATCGCCATCAACAACGCCACTTTCACTATTATCAGATAATAACGATAATAGCAGCACAAATAAATTATTAAATAATAATAGCATAAAATTGGATGACGATAATATGGAGAAGAGATTGAGTGATGTCAATGAAATGATCGAACAAAATCGTAATGATGAGCATGACGAGGACGATGAAGTCAAAGAGTCAGGTAATAACAACTGTGGTAGCAATCGATCAACACCAACGATCGAAAAAGAAAAACAAAATGATGACGATGAGGATGCGGTAGATAACGACAGCGGTAACAAGAGCGGGCGATGTAGTGTAAATTCAAATAATGTAAATAGCACACGAACACTTGCTGATGAATTAGCGCGAAAGGATAAAGAGGTGAGTTTAAAAGGAAACAAACTAAGCTTTAAAGCAGAATTGTTAAACTACTGATTCGTAGTCAATAGCCAAAAGCTACAAATAAATTTTACTTTAAAATTTAAAGTTCAATTTTTTGAACTTTAAAAATTTCTAATTTTTGAACTTAAAATTTTTTCAAATTCTGAACCTAAAATTCGTTAAAAATATAATTTAGTATTTTTGAAAATTCATTACAAAGACAAATTCAAAAATGTCAATTTATTAAACTTTTGAATTTTTGAATCATAAAAATTTTGAACTTAAAGAAATTTTAAACTTTGAAAAACCGTTAAAATTGAAAAACTCTAAAGAAACAACAAATTAATTATCTTTGAAAAACCACTCACACCATTACTTACTTGTTGAACCAAAAAATCTCAGCAGTAACAAAACCAAAAAATATAATTCTTCTTCACCTAAAAAATTTTCTTATCCTTACATTCATTGCATTGTTCAAGTATTTAACAGCAACAGCAACAAAAAAAGAAATCCCCAAAAGAAGAAAAGTATGTGAAGGAGAGAAATTTCTCGTGCAGAAGAAAACAATTTATCTTGTAGACCAGAAAACTCCCTTCGTCTTCTTCAAGTCTTTTCTTTCAATACTTCCATATATATATTTTAAGCTTTGAAAGGAGCAATTTATAATGGTCGATTGAAATGTAATCGGTGTGAAAATTTGCCGTAGCATGGACCTGATTTGAATAAACAAACAGGATTAACAGACACAAACATAACAAGTACCTACCATTGGCTTCCTTCACTTTCTTTCTATTGAGACAAGCGAGAAAATTAATTTTTTTTCTCTCTCTCTCTGTTGGTTTTTCCTTTAAATTTTCATGAACGTCTGCAGATGTTGAACAAGACGATTGATTCTTTGACACAAGACGATAGAAATTGAGACGAGCTCATTGCTCCCTCTTTTCAACACATTTTTTTTAATAAAAAAATATTCAGAAAATTTTTTGGGGTGCTTTCTTTTTCCCAGTCATCAGAACAAATAAATAGAAGAAGGAAAAAAAATGTTGTTGAGGGAACGTGTGATAGATTTGTTTGAATATTGTCATTCTATTTTTCATGTTTCGATTGTTGTCACTTTTCGGTGTTTGTCAATGACGCCCCTTTGTTGTGAGAGTAAGAGCACAAATTTTTATGAGCTCGTGGGAGTTGTGAATAAATTCATAATATTAAGGAAGCAACAAGATGAATTTTTTTTTGTTTAAATTTCTTAATTATGACAAGAGTTTTTGATTACTGAATGTTATTAGGAATGAGAAAGAAAAAAGAGTAATTTATGAAAAGTATCTTTGAATTTTTAAAAATTTGAAATTAAAAAAACGTTAAAAGCTAGATTTTTATATATAATGAAAAAATATGGAAAATTTTGAAAAATAATCAAAATCAATGATTTCTTCATAATTTTCAAATAAGTTAAACACGTGAAAATTCAAAATCCCAAATTTATAAAATAATTTAGTATTTTAAGTTTTAAATATGAAAAATACGTTAAAAGTTAAAATTTAAAAATTTTACTACAATTCAAAATTTTTTATCAAAACAAATGAATTCTCATAAATTTTAATCAAGAAATCATCATTCAAAAAAAAAGAGAATTTTCAATGCACATGCTTCAAAATTGACTTTCAACTCTCATTAATCTACACTCAACCCTCTTAAAAAATATTTTTTGTTGTTTTTGGATGCACACATATCATATTCTTCAAAAAGAAACCAGCCGACACAGAGAAACAAAAAAGTGTCTGTGAGGAGATATGTATATGCATGTTTATTTGTCTTTTTGACAGTCATTACCCGCATCCTATATGTATGCATAATATTGATGCCATATACAAGATCATTTTCTGCACATGCACAAAATATGAAAGAAATTTTTAGTTTTTTTGTAACATATGCTCAGTCTGAAACCGCAATGTTGCAATTGTATTTGATAAATTGCTATGCAGAGAAAGAAAGAAAGAAAGAAGATGAAGAAAATATCAATAGACAGATTCAATCAAGCTTTGTGACTTCCTCTCTGACTTTAACAGCATCAATTGCAATCCTCAAAAGCATTTTAATTAAATTTTCATTTTCATCACGCTCCATTAAAATCGCCTTTAATTAATGGACATATATTGCGCTGGAATGATACATTTAATAATAAAATGAAAGGGGTCGCGAGACATTTTTCTTGGAAATCTCAAATGAGAGATATAAATATTGAATTAAAAGAATTTTTTGGCCGCCCATCATGAGCACATCGTCGACTTTTTTTGTCTCCATCATGAGCTGCTTTTTATTGGCAATATAGTGCAAGAGAGAGAAAAAAAAACAAAAAAACTATCAAATTTCACGCTTGTTTTCACTTCAAGATCCTCATAAGAATAAATGAGAATATTCACAAGAAAAAGACGACTCAAATATCGAGTAATTAATTTTTATGGCTTTACGTGAAATTAATGTTCGATTTTAATGATAGAACGACATTTCGGCTTATAAATACTGCGTCGCGAGAGAAGTAGCGAGTGAATATGTATATATATATAGATGTTCTCTTTTGGGAGGATTGACTGCTGAAAGAGATACCTTCACTTCTGTCTTAATACTCTGGAAATTAAATTATTGCTTCTCAAATGGAAAATTTTGATTTTTATTTTCTTATAGTTTTGGTCCCAGTGAGAAATTTCATTTTGAAATTTTTTACAAAAATAACGAGCTTTTCAAATTTGAATTTTCAAAAGTCGTTAATTCAAAAGAGTTAAAATAAAAATACTTGTCTAATAGAAGTTTCAATTTATTTAGAATCTTAAAAATTTCTAAACTTTAATAAAATCGAAATTTCAAGCTATCAATTTGAAATTAAATTTTTAAAATACGTTAAAAATAAAATTCAAAATAAACCGTTAAAATTCAATTTCCTTTTACCAATTCTCTAAAAATGTAATGAATAAAATTTTCTCACTTTTTCATTAAAATTTCTTTTGATTCAAATGACACATCAATTTAAAATTAATTTTTCTCTCTCTACCTACATAGTAAAGAAAGAAAAAAAATATCTATTTTCGATAAAGTAACACACGGCAAGAAGCAAATGTATTAAATTATAAGAAGACACAGTGAACATCCATAACATTTATTTCACTCCATCCGCAACTCACAGTAATTTATTTCGATGGGTAAAGTGGAAGAAACGAAAAATCATTTAAAAAGTCATTGGAAATTTTCAATTTCTGTCTTGATCTGCGTGTTGGATCACAGAATGATATTTATAGAAAATTGTCGTTCTCCCCCATCCATATTTATTTTAAAATTGAAAAAAGAAAAAATGTATCGTGGGCATTTATAAAGTAATCGAAAGAAAAATTACTTTTCGTATGCGACATCGAGAAATCGAAATGACATGAAGAAATGTTTCCTACTTTAATTTATCGTTACACATCGGCTGAGATTAACATACTTTGTCGAAGTGTGAGAGTGAAATTGAGCATTGATTAATAATAATGGGGAAAATTTTGCTGTCACTGTCATGATGAAATGAATTCATTGAACTCTTTTTTGGGTGTGTGTGTGTGTGTAATTTTATAAAAATAAAAAACTTTCTTATCATTTTTACCAAATCAGCAGGAACAGAGAAAATAAAAATAAACAAATTGCCAATTTCATATGCTAATTTTTTTGTGTGCAATTGTCGATACAATAAATAAATATAGCCGTAGCGCAATTATCAGTAGTTTGAAATCTTGACTGCAATTTCTTGTTAAATCGAAATTGGCAATGAAGCCCTCATTCCACCCACTTTTGTGTTCCTTTTTATATTTTTTTAAAAGCGCAAAAAAATTGGAAATTTATCGCTAAAATAAAACTCTGCTGCTATTTGCAAGCTTATCTCAAAATATTTATCGAAAAATCAATGAATTTGTTCCGAAAAAAAGAAAAGTTTGCTGTGTTTTTTTTACAACAACATAGGGCGATGTTCTTACCCTTCATTTCTCTCACACATTACACCAAAAAAAAAAATAACAAAAATTATCATTTAAAGCAAATCTATTAAACAACTGAATTATTCGTATTTTGGTGGTTTCCATTATGTAAAAACAGCAAGAAAAAGAAATTGAAGTTGCATGTTTGTGTCTTAAACTTTTTTTATTTTTGCAGCAGTCAATCGTAATTTTTTTTTGTGTGCAGTTTTCTTTACTTACTTATTTTTTGGTGGTTAAAGCATTGTCTGCTTGTGATAAGTTTTTAGTCAAAATGATTTATTGTTGCAATTTTAATTTTTCTCTTTTCGCTTTTTGCTTACAAATTTTTTCCTGTGTTTTAAAGCGAGAAATTGTTTAATCGACTCGGAATAAATTTTTTTATTTTCAACGTTGAAATTATTGCAAACATAAAATTTTTTTATATTTTAATTGCAACATAAAAGAGATATGAATGGGAAATTATTTCATACTTTTTTGCCACCGCCACTAATAGTGTACTCTCAATTTTTGAGGTATTAACAAATTTAAGAAAATTTCAACAATTTTTCACCCCAAAAAAAAATTTTGTTCATTTTTCCATCATCATTTCGATTAACAATTACTTTTAAATGGATAAAGAAAGAAAAAACATAAATTTTGTCATTACACACTTAAGTGAACACAAATAAAAGTACTTACAAGGAAATTCTTTTCTATTGTTGTCACATGTGTGAAATTTTCCCGCAGTTTTTCATTCTTCAATAATATTTTCAAGATTTATTATCTTAAAGTATAGTTTGGGAAAAATCTACAATTTTTGTTAAAAGTTGTAGAATAAGTTACATTAATTTACAACTTTTGTAAAAAATTGTAGAATTTTTAGATAAATTCTACAATTTTTTACAATTTTACAAATTTATTATTTCCAAACTCAACTCAATAAAAAAAACACAATAAAGTAGCAAAATGAACAGTAGCAGTTGCACAAGAATGCACTTAATGAGTTGTGCTTTTCATCTTCCCGCCACTATCGTGCATTTAAAAAAAAATATAAGAAAAAGAAGAAGACATAAAGTGCCCGCTCATTCAGCTCCAAATAAACAACACACAATAACAATTTCCCATCATGATGATGAAGCAATCGTAAAAAAAACTGAAATTTAAATTTTTTTTTCAATAACAATTAAAATTAAAACAACAACAACTTTATTTCCTTTTGAATGTCTCACACATATACTAAATTTATTGAGAACCCGCATATTAAGAGAGCCATCATCATCGAAAGGCAAGCAAATAGCGGAAATTTTAAAAGGCACTTTTTTTATGAAAACGATCGACAGCTCATTTAATGTGAAAGAGCGAGAGCGAGACTGTTAGTAACAATAATATAGTCAAATCTATATTTAATTTCCATTAATTGAATAAAAAACTCTGTAGTAAAATGATCGAATGTCTCGCAATATATAAAGAGATACATAGACACAATTCAGCTTCGAACATCAATAGCAATGAATAATCCAATTAATCAATTTCTGCCTGTCTGTCCGAAGCAATAATTTATACAATATTAACACGATATGGTTATTTGCGTTTAATTAAAATTCAATTTAGAGCGAGCAAGAGAGTAAGTGTTGTTAACGATTGAGCAATACCAGCATTTTATATGCTTATAGTTGTTGAGCTCAAAGCGACTTCGATTGGAAATTAATTTTGAAGTGTACTTAACGGCAAACGAATGTAAAAACCGCCATGTGAATGATACGATTAAGTTATTTTAAATGATTCACGACCTAATAAAGATTATTTAATGAAATATCAATTGTATTAAGTAAATAACTGATTAGAATGAGGAGAAAAATATTTCGCTTAACCACAAAATTGTATTTCAATTTTGATGATAAAATTGATGTATTAAAGTGTCAAATATAATTTTTATCTTGTTTATTGTACACTATCGATTCATTCATGAGAATTTAAAACACATTTAAACTTGTTTATATTTTATCCAAGTCAGTGATAACATTTTCGAATTTTTCCGTTAAAAACTTTTTCTAAAATTAGAAATTTTAAATTTACCGTTAAAATTAAATTCCAATCAATTATTTTATATACATTGTTAATCAAATTAATCATTCGCCACGCTATCAATTTTATATAAAAACACACGCTTAATGACTCGATGAGCACTCAATCAAATCAAAAATAATCCCGAAAAAAAAATTATATATGTGAATCAATTGAAATCAAAACCCATAAAAGAGAGTTTATATTTACTAAGTAATGTGTATGACACACAAATCCAGTATAATTCAACTCAAATGATACTTTCAGATGGCAAAATTATTTAAAATCATTTTTCCAATCGCGCTTTTTTGCCTGTTTTTGCTGGTGGCTAAAGCGATAATCTTCTGTGCCCTCATCAATTTAAAATAAATTTTCAAAAATATAAATTTGAAATAAAAAGAATTCTCTGTGTATTTGCTACTGATTTACGGTCAATATTAGTTTGCGATTGCGAGTGATCGGTTCATAAAAAGAAGCAATTCTTCTATTAATAAAATATTTTTCTTTTTTCGGATGTTTGTAAAGTAAAATTTTAAAGTTAAGTGTATAAATGAAAGTAGCAGCAGCAGGTAAATAAGAAGATCCGTAAAATCAATGAACTGTAAATGGGTTAGAGGAACTCACTACTCTCCTATTCAGAATTTTAACAATCGGTCTCTCTTGTATCTTTTCTCTTTCTCTCTCACTTGCTCGTATATAAATATTTTTTGGGTAGTTGAAATAATATTTATTTCTTTTTGTTATTCGGCTTTGACTCTCATAACTATTAACTCATTAACTAACTTGACAAACCGTAACGGATGATTTGAAGAGAGAGATAGATGAGTCAACTTCACATAAAACCATAGCAATAATAATCGAAATCGTCAACCTGCTATTTGTGTGACTGTGTGTGACAACAAGTTGCAATTCACATGAGTATATAATTAACAAATTGATTCCACCGTTCGTTTCGATTCAATGATTTTATAACAACAAAAAAAATGACAAAAGAAAAGTCAACTTTTATTGCGTTTTTGTTTGATCGACCGATGACTATGAAATTAGAAAAAAAGAGAGTGTGTAATTTAATTTTTATTTTTATTATGAAATTGTTGCAGTGACATTTTCATTAGATTGCATGCAAGAGAATTTTTATAGGATAGAAAAAAAGTGGAAGTGGAGTGACTCGTGTGGTTTTTAAGGTTCAATGGATAAGGAAGAATTTGTTGTGAAAAGAAAAAGAATTGAAATTTCTTTTGAAGGTTTTAAGTTTGTCTTTTATATGATTATTTTAAATTTATAAGAGAAAATTTCTTAATAACAATGTAGAGCTAAAAATCAATTCTTAAAAGTATTGTAAACTGTTTTTCTTTAAAAATAGTTTTTTAATTAGTTCATATCAAATTTTTTGCCATATTCGTTTTATTATATGAAAAAAAAATTTAATTGAATTTTTTTGTCTTTTGTGTTCTGAATATCTTAGACAGGATAAATTTTTGACCTTTTTCATATAAAAAAGCTCAAAAAGGCAAAAAAAATTTTAGCCCATTCCTTCGGTTAAAGTTTAAGTGTGCCACAAAAAAATTATAAAAATGCAATAAAGCAAATGTCATTTCTGCTGAACTCAAAAATAAAGTAAAAATGATACAAATTTTCAAGAAAAGAAATTTCTATGTGTGCCGTGAGAAAAATTTTGTAGTATTAGTAAAATTAAGAATATTTAATAAAAACTATTTAAATTCAAATCTTCAAATCAAAATATTTTCTCTAATATAAAATTTTCAATAATTTTTTTTCTTATTTTTTCATTACAGGTGAGTTTAAATCATTTCATCGATCAACAACCTACAACGAAGAATAAGAAAAAAATTGCCTAAAGTAATTCTCTACAACAACAAAAAAGTAAGAAAAAGAAAGAAACAAAAAAAAGTTTAAAAATTTTTTGACAATGATGAGAAAATTATCATATTGATAGATAGGGAGGATCTCAATCTCATTACATAATCATCATTGTGCGCAGAAATACTTTTTTTTTCATTATTATTTTATACAACACAGTCATGAGATTAATGTTTCAATCTCTTCACGTTTGTTGTTGAATATTTCTAATTATCAATATTTGCCCCCGAGGTTACATTTCGAGAATTTATTATGAATTTTTGATGATTATGTTATATTTCCAATGTGCTGCGTACTGTGGCTTTTGCCTCTCTTTTATGATTATAATGATTAATATTTTCTAAGCTTCTTCATCTCATGCCATCAATCTTTTAAAGGAAAAAGGATTTTTTGAACATTAAAAAAGGTGGAAAATTAGAAATTGATAGAGAAAATTTTCTCGTGTTAAAACATTAATCAAGCAAGCCCACTTGAAAATTTACTTCCAATATTTACAAACATCAATTTAGTTAGAGTGTGAGTTAGTTAGAAACACCTTAGAAATCCTTTAAAGGTGATTTAATTTCTTAATGACAAACATCAAATCGCTTGACATTGAGATTTACCTTTTAACCTCATCCCATTTACTCTCTCATCAACCCTGATATGTTTGTATGTAAATATTAATAGCTGTCGCTCTCAAATTTATTTACATCAAATTGTAATTTAATGAATTATGATCGATTTATCATAGTGCTGCTACTACTGTTGCCTTAGTTTATGTGTGTGTGTTTAATTTCTCACTCAAAAGTAACAACAAGTAGATGGAGAAGATTTTACAACAATTTCAATCAAATTTTAATAGCTCCACATCTCTATGCAATGATTTATGAAATTGAAATTTGTATTTATGCTTCAGGGATAGAGATTGAGATGGAATGGGGTTGAATTGAAAGTTTTACTAACAACTATTTATAACTTTATTTGATGAGAATACATACACAGCGAACAGCAATTACAATGACTAAGAAGAAATTTCGATTTATTTTGAACATTTTCAAGATCTTTTAAGTGTTTAAAATTTGAGACATTTTGTCATTTTTTAGTAATTAAAATTTGATCATTGAATTTCTTTCAAAAAATCTCAAATCTGAAATTTCTCAAGAAAATCTCAAATCTGAAACTTTCCAAAAATTCTCAAGTCTGATTTTTTTTAGAAAATCTCAAATCACAAAAAATTTCAACTTTGAAAATTTTCGAAAAATTTTGAATGGTAAATTTTCCGACAGTTTTTGATATCTAAGTAGGCTACGATTGAAATTTACTTTGATAAATTAAATGAAAAAAGCCAACTCTTTTCAAGGGGAAACAAGTCTAACTAAATAACTTTTTGATAGTTTCAATGTTTAGTTTGTTTTCGTTATTTAGAGTTGTTTTCCCTTGATTAAATAATTTTAAACTTTTCATACAATGTTTAATTTTTTAATGATTACTTTGTTTTACTTTTATCAATAATTCCTTCCCTTTCAAAAAATCAACAACAAAATGTGACAATTTTTAAAAACTCTTACTCATTGCTTTCAATCACGCCTCAATAATTCTTTCATCGTCATCAAAAATTTTCACTGTTTTCTAATATCTATCGCACATTTTATTGAAAAACAAGTTGATTCATACTTCATATATAAATATAAATTCGAACGTGATGATATAAAAAGCAAAAATATTAAGAAATACACACTCAAACTCAAACATACTAAATTGATTGTTTCCTTATTTTGAAACTACTTCTATCTATCTGTATCTTAAAACTACTGCTGCTTCTGTCTCATATATAAATGAAAATTGAAAAATGAATACGATGAGAGTTAATATTAAAATTTATGTTCCATTTTCCTACACACAAAATATTTGTCGTCTATTTTCTTCTATTCATAAACTAAATGGAGTGAGATTTTCTTGTTCTTAAAGTTTCTGCAGTTGTTTCACATGATTCTTTTACTCCCTTTTTTAAGACATAAGAGAAAATTGTAAAATCATTCTAGTTCATTGAATATCTATTCAATATTTATAAACTTCTCTTACTATGAGCTGTTAATGAAGTTTCGAAAATGTGTCTTATGTTTTTCCAATTTCAACCAAATGTGTGAAGATAAAGAAAGGGTATCGAATTAATTATTACCCGAAAAATCTCTTGCTAGGGTAATAAAGTATAGAAAAAAAAAGATGCAACATAAATTGATTACATGACTCGTAACACTTGTCATTTGTCGTTTCATTCACTCGAGTTGCACACACATTTAGAGTTTTTTTTATTATTATTATTTGTTTGATACTATATGACGAAAAAAGCGGATGCTATAAATTATAATTTCTGCTTGCTATCTTTTTCTCTCTCTTTTCTTACTTATTGAGTGAATGAGAGTAAAAAAAAGACAGTGGAAAATGGCATAAAGTATCATCAGAAATTGAATTGGTTCTTTTTGGAATTAGCGCGAGTGTTTGTGTGTATAAATGAAGGAGTGTTGCGAATTTGTATTCAGAATTAGAAACTCTTACAAAAAATTTAACTGTCTAAATTTTAATGGTAAAAATTTAATTATTTTAACGGTCAAAAAATTTTCAAATTCTTTAAATTTTAAATGACAGTTATTTCTTGAAAAACTTAATGGCTAAAAGTTTACAATTTACATAAATATTTAAAAAATCAAAGTTGACATTTATTTATAGTTGCCTTAACCTTGTTCTAAAAATTACTGCGTTTTTCAAATGTTAACGCTCATTTCACTGTCATAATATGAAGCATATGGAAAAACACACACTAAGAAAACTTTTCTTCATTATAAATAATAATATTTTTAATGCAATCTGCTGTCGCAAAATTCAAAGATGCACTTTTTTGATATCATTGAAAACACACAAAAATAAGAGAGAAAAGAAGAAAGAAAATACGAATGAGTGAGTGAGAGTCATAAATTTAAATTTCTTCATTTCATGTATTTGTGCATTTGTGCATATCTTCAAAAAAAA